>CAXIWS010000606.1:0-20000 GCA_964036195.1 Sphaerolaimus hirsutus | reverse complement strand
TATTTTTGTCAATCAGTGTATTTTTGTATAGTGAACAAAATCCCACTGGCGACTGGTCCCTGGTGAGTACAGAAAGGTCCCTGACACAGTCTAAACATCCCTGGTGAGAATTTTTTTTCTCAGTAAACAAAGAATTTTGGTCCCTTACACGGTTTGTTCGGGCATGGTGCCACACAAAAATTTGTGGTACTTCAAAAAAATTTGTCACCAGGGATGTTTGGATGTGTCGGGGACCTTTCTGTACTCACCAGGGACCAGTCGCCAGTGGGATTTTGTTCACTATACAAAAATACAGTGATTGACAAAAATAAAAGCATTAAAAAATAAGAACCGCTCACTCCTCTGAGCTGAAATTTGGCATGCATACTCAGTAAATGAAGGAGTAAACACATGCCAGAATTGAGACAAATCGCAAAATTTATATACAACCTCCCAAAGAATATGCGTCAGCCATGTAACCATGTTGCAGAAATTTTGCATTTTGCAAATTTTGTGATAATTAATGTAATGAATATGCAAACAACCCATACACACCAATTATTGACTTTTGCAAAAATTATTTTTCACTGGGGACCAGTTCCTTATAGAGGCTGCTGTAAATAGCCCCAAAATACAGACAAAAGAATATATGACCAAAAAGAAAACAAACATAACATATTTTATCCCATGAATGTTTTCAGACATCAATCAGAGAAGAGTTTTACTAGGGAGTGGGGTTTTTTTAGAGGGAGCAGGTATTTTTTATTTTTTCTACACTCAACTAACAGGGGGGAGTTAGAGAGGGATAAAATGGAGTAAATACAGTAGCTCTATCAATTTTGGCAAAGAGAGATGTAAGTTACAACTTCTTTGCACTGTCTGCAAGTACCACACAGGAATTGTGCACAAAATTTACCAACCAAGGACTAATCAATCTCAATCACATCTTACTCAAGTAAGGAATTACTCAATAAAGAGGGATTTATTCAAGGGGTGTTATTCAAAGCTAGTGATGTAAAAGCGTCACGGCGCTGGTGCCTGGCACTAGCGCCAAAGCGAAAAGCGACATGGCACTTTTGGTGCTTGCCACCTTTTTGCTGTGGCGCCATTGGCACTTGGCGCTGTGTTACAAAAAAGCACCAAGGCGCTTTTGGCGCTTGGCGCAATGATGCCATGGTGCCATTGGTGCTTGGTGGTAGCATTTTAAAAAGCGCCAAATGAGCGCCAAGGAGTTCAAAAAATATATCACTATTTTATGTGAAAAGATTTTGTGTGCATGATTTACGGAAGTAAATTTGTTACTGTAAGTGTATTCAGGAAGAACAAACCCTCTACTGCTTAGTTTGTATACATGTTCATGCAATTGCAAGGATATTCAACACTTTTCCCCAATAATGGGCCGATGAGAGATGTTCAAATGCATGGTGTTGCGTTGTGTTGAAAATCAAGTTGTATTGTTGATATTATATGGTAATGTGCAGTGTACCTAGTGCCACTCCCAGACCCTGTAACAGACCCTGTAAAGTGTAAAAGTTACTGTAAAATGTCAGGTGCACAGTTGGCAAAATCACAGGAAAAGAATAAAAATAAAAATAAAATTGAAAATTGAAGAAGAAAATAAAATAAAATGAAACAAGATCAAAATTAAAATAAAATAAAATTTTACTGTGGTCAGGTGTCATGTAAAAACCATGTTAAGTCTTAAATGTCATGTAAAAGACCTTGTTAAGTGTCATGTCTATGCAAATCTTATTTTTCATATCCAAATCTCATTTTATCATATCCAAACCCTCTGCTCTTGTATCCAAATCTTATGTAAAAGAGCAAGATTTGGATACAAAAAACTTAAGTTTTGGACACTAAAAATAGGATTTAGATAAACATGACACTTTAAAGGGTCTTTTACATGACATTTGACACTAAACAGAGTCTTTTATGTGACACATGACATTATCTATACAAATCTAAGCACTTTTTTCCGCAATGGCTTGCCATTGTCAACCAGAACTCTCAGCTGTAAAACAACATCACAAAAAGAAGAAAACTTGACTCGATCAGGCATAATCTTGCATCTTACATGAGTAAAGAGCACTAGCATTGCTGCACTTGAGGAGCAGCAAATTTTTTTGGCACTGGCGCTATTGGCGTTTGGCGCCAACATCCTTTGGCACCATTGGCGCTTGGTGCCGTGTTCTTGAAAAGCGCCATGGCGCTTTTGGCACTTGGTGCTATTTTGCTGTGGCGCCATTGGCACTTGGTGCTTGCATGCCAAAAGTCTGGCACTTTTTACATCCACAGCAAAAAATGGATCCGTGATGCGTGTGGAAGCGGGCTGGATGCGCGTGAAGCGGCGCGCTTCCACACGCTTCCACACGCTTCCACCAACATCACTAGATTCTGGGTGAAGTGTCTTCCACACGCTTCACCTATCTTCACCACGCGCTTCACGCACATCCAAACATGTGGAAGACACTTCACGGCGCTGGCGCTTCCACATGCTTCCCCCGCATATACATTTGCGTGGGAGCGCCATATTAAGAAGCGTGAAGCGCCTTCACGCAGATTTTCGTGACGTGTGTGGAAGCGCTCGCAGCTTGGTGAAGCGTTCGGGAAGTGTTGGCGTGAAGACACTTCCCAACGCTTCACCGTGCATCCACACACCCATTTTTTGCTGTGATCACTATTCAAGGCCAACTTTATAGAGGAGTTATTTAGAGGGAGGTTTTTCAATGTTCAGTTTTTCAAGTGGGGGTGGGGGTATTCAAAGTGGAATTTATTGAGGGCTCAATTGAGTAGCTGTTTCAATTTTGACAATTAAACATGTAGGTTACAAGTTTTCTGCACTTTGTAAAAGTACCATGCAGAAACCATGTGCCTACTATGTTAGAGCAGAGTAAAACACATGCAAACATCAAATGCTCCACTTGATTAATCGAACATTGACTACTCAATCGCATGAATGTGAACTTTTTGCAATTTACAAATGTGTCCCATTGCAAAATACCGTTTATGCCACAATAAATACCCTATTGTAAAAAACAATTCTAACAAAAATCTGTCACTGACATAGCCATTCAAAGTAATTATTGCTGTGCACCACAGATCATCATAAATCACAATCTTAATCATTTGGAGATCAAAAAATGTTGCTGCAGGCCATATGTGCTGACCGTGGCAAAGTGGATGGATAAAGAAATACAGAGATTTGATAATTAGGTTCATATTTACCCATTTATCTATTTGCACTATTTTATGTTTCATGCACTATATTAATTTACCACGCAAATCTATTTCCTGCACTATATTATTTATCCATGGAGGATATTTAATTAAGAAAGTGTTTTATAAGTCATTTGCAGATTTATGTGGAATATTTAGGTTAAAAGGTCAAATAAGTTATTATTAGGTTTATGGATATGAAATTAGGCTCATTCAACTCGCCATAATTTTCTGATTATTATTATATATACATTTACATGGTTTGCTTACAATTTGGGAAACTCAAATCTAGTAATTATTTAGGTTCTACATATTTACTTAGGCCAGCGTCCTAATAGAGAAATGGTGCCCTGTGAGTGACTAGCATTTACGGTACATAATCACCGAGCCCTTCGCATAGGCATAATTATATTAGTTTCTCAATGCTTTATATTTATATTACTTTGATATTCATAGTAAATACCCTGCTATAAGTTAGTTATATCAAATATATGTTATTAACCCTGCTTAATTAATATACCCATTTACCTTGAATAAGTCCCAATTTGTCAATTATGATATATACGTTTTCCGGAAGTGATTATTGTTTATGTTAAACATACCCTACTCTACTTATGTCATTAGGAACATTTACATTACTATTTCCAATTTCTAAACCCTATTATCTTAGTTTCCAAAGTGTGTCAATGTTTTCTGACTAATTGAAACAGATTAGTAAATCGGCCAAGTTTGCCAACTTCGTGCCTCACAAGATTAATAGTTTTTCTATTAGCCCAATTTGTACCTGGTATTTCTTTACCATAATTATTTGAATGTGTGCACACGTAGAATAAGCCAACTGTTTTGGCTAGATGTGTCTTATTGTTGCATTTATGTCTTATTTGTGCATTTGTATTTAGAGAATTATTGTAGTCATGTTTTATACACAATTTCTGTGATGAAGCCACCGAAGTCAGCGTCTTCTACCACCGAATCCAGCAGCTCCAAGACCGTAGTGAGAAACGGCCTTTAGAGTGGTTGATTTCCCGTTGTAGCCGAACGTCCACTTGTCGACAGCCAAGTTGAGTTTATTTCGTGGTTGCGTGTTGAAAGGGGTTCGAAATTGTTTCAGGTACTTTATTTGATCAGATACAGCCACATATAAAAGCGCAAAGCCTAGCGAGCTTCCTAGTCGAAGTTTCTATCGCTAGCTTATTTCGTTCAGAAGCTTGGGGTCCGCAGACTGAAGTAAAAACTCTCAAAGTAGCTAAGACACGGAAATCACGTATAGAAAAACAGCTACAGTAATTTCCTAATACAAATGCACAAATAAGACATGAATGCAACAAATAAACACATCTAGCCGAAGCAGTTGCCTTATACTGCGCGTGCATACATTCAAATAATTATGGTAAAGAAATACCAGGTACAAATTGGGCTAATAGAAAACTATTAATCTTGAGAGGCGCGAAGTCGGCAAACTCGGCCGATTTACTAATTTGGTTCAATTTGTCAGAAAACATTGACGCACATTGGAACCAATATGATAGGGTTAGGAAATTATAATTAGTGGTGCAAATGTTCCTAATGACGTAAATAAAATACAACAATAATAATCACTTCCTGAAAACGTATATTTCATAATTAACAAATTGGGACTTATTTGGAGTAAATGGGTATTGTAATTGAGCAGAGTCTTTAATATATTTGATTGAGCGGGGTATTATAATTATTAAGTAAATATAAATAGTTGTGAGCGAGGTTATGATAATTATGCCTATGCGAAGGGCTTTGTACAGTAAATGCTAGTTACACACAGGGCACCATTTCTCTGTTAGGACGCTGGCCTAGATAATTACGCAGAACATAAATATTTACAAGTTTTGACTTTCTCAAATTGCAAGTAAACCATGTAAATGTATATATAATAATAATCAGAAAATTACGGCGAGTTGAATGAGCCTAATTTCATATTAATACACCTAATAATAACTTAATTGACTTTTAAACCTAAATATTTCACATAAACATATCTATTAATCATAAAACACTTTCCTAATTAAATATTCTCCATGGATAAATAATATAGTGCAGGAAATATAATTTGATATCTTGCGTGGTAAATAAATATAGTACATGAAAAGTAAATTAGTGCAAATAAGTAAATGTGCGAATATGAGCCTAATTATCAATTCTCTGTATTTCTTTATCCATCCATTTTGCCACGGTCAGCACACTCCGGGCGGAAGAGTTGCTACACCCCGTTGTTGCAGCAACGTCACATGCTGGTGGTGGTGGGCGCCAAAGTGATGAGCGGCGTTTCCACAGTCGCCTCGGTGGCGAACGTGGTCGTGCGCGAAGTCGTGGGCGTGCGTGAAGTTGCAGGTCCGGTTGCTGGTGATGCCAACGCCGACCTAGCCTGATGATGAAGCAGGTAGTTGCCCGTGTCGCTTCCTGCGCGTTCGCGTGAGGTGAATTTGCGAATATCGGGCATGTGAACACTGTCTCTGTTCCTGGCTCTGACTTGTCCTTCATCAGCTGAACTTTCATCTGGTTGAACGTATGCTGATAGTGACTTTGCCATTCTGTCCTCGGTTTCTGCTCTTCTGGCAAATCTGACGGACTGTGTTGAGTTGGATCTGGCTCTCCTCTTGATTGCTGGTCTCAACTCTGTCTTGCGCACTTTTCTTTGTGGATAATTGGTCTCTTTCTGAGTTGATTTCTTGATAGTGTATCTGATGGCTCTGAAGCATAGCCATATGCATTTGAATGGACACACTATGCATTTCCATATGCATGTGTATACACACGGTGGAATCACTGGTTTCCCTGTGGCAATTCTCCAATTGTACCACAGGTATCCTGCAGCAACAATTCCAGCTACCAGGATTGTGATTCCCAGCAGCATTGCGATTGTGTTGATGATCACTTGAAAGGGTCCTTTCAGCATTCCTCCTATAAAGTTGGTATACCCCTTTGACACTCCAGATATATAGTGACCATATGCTTTGCCGATTCCTGCTGCTGTCTGTCCAATTCCAGCTCCAATGCCTTCTATTGAATTTCTGATCACTCTGGGATCCAATGACATGTCTGCTGTATAATCGATCAACTGGTTCTGCACATGCTCCAAATTCTGTAGTCTCTGAATCTGGCCTCTGACATCCATGAAATTGGTCGCTCTGTTGACAATGTTGGTGAACAGGTGAGGCGCATCAAACGTGAAGGCCTGCCATTGTCCTTTCCATGTCATTTCAATTGGCGTCTCTGTGACATGCACCATTCCATGTGCAGACTTCCATTGTCCATGCTCATTTCTGTACAGGTGCGGTGTGGTGTGGCTGCAGTCCTCTTCTGGTGATTCCTCCACCAAATCTCTGCTGCCTGGGCTCTTGAACCACAAGGGCCCGTCTTTGTCCAATCTCATTGGTGTGTACTTGTAACATGTCTCTCCCACTTTCCCTGTCTGATAAACTATGTATGGCTGCACTTTCTTGCATTCCCAAAACATAATTGCTTCTCCAGCCCATTCTGCATGAACATCCTGTCTTCCCAGCATGGCTCGAATCCCCAGTGTTGGATCGATGCGGAAAAGCTGAGTCAACATGTCCAGCTGGTTCTTGCGAAGTTGACATAGCTGATGCCATACAATCGCAAATTGTGCCTGAGTCATTTCTCTGACCACATGTTGTAGGAACTGAAACTTGGAATTTCTGTCGTCCAATCTGGCATACAGTGTTCCACTGATTGTCGACTCTCTCGCCTCCACTATCTTTCCTGGCATTGCCCATTCTACAGGCACATCTTCTCTTCTGTCAAACTGGATGAATACACCTCCTTGATCGGTGTAGTATGTGTCTCCTGGAACACATTCTGAGCCAATTGGTCTCTTTGTCTTGTTGCTGTGGGAGTATGCTGCTTGCAATTTTGACACAATAATTGTCTGGCCAGATATTTCTGATTTGAATCTGCCAATTCTCTCATATGCACATTGATGCTTGAAGTTCTCTGTATCCCACACTGTGATTCCATAATTGTGGTCTCTGCAATGTCCCATCATGGCTCTGCACTGGCTGAAATCTTGCAAGTCGCTGATTACAGTCTTTCCATCGAGTGAAGCCACGGTTCCTTCTTCCATGTAGAAGTTACTGACGACATTCTCTTTGTCATGGCAACACCATGAATATTCCACATTCAAGGTTTGATTGGTTGTCCACACTCTGGGCTCCATTTCCACCAAAGGTGTTCCTCTGAACATCTTGTGAATTCTTGCATAGTTACAGGCTACCACGCCAACTTGCTGGTATTTCTCAAAATTGCCTGTAATGCCTTTTGCTCCCCAGAAACTGGTGTGTGTGATGATTTCTTTGATTCTGATGTAGCATCTGTATGCTTTCTCTTTCTGTGGAATCTGTCTCTGTGCATAAAGTGTAACTTTCATTGCCTTGACAAAATTCCTTGGTGGGATATGGCACTGCACTTCTTCAGGAACTGTAAGCGCATGTCCATGCCTCCCACTGGTACAAATTTGATACTTCTGGCTTTGTGAATTGATCACTTGTTCCACAGGATGATCCTTAATTGCATCCTTGAATCTCTCATAAGTCTGCATTTCTCTGACAGATTTTGGTGGCCATTCTGAAGGCAAAGGCGGCAATCCGTGATGCGCTGCCAATGATGGTGGCCTTACTGTCGAGGTTTCTAGAACGTATGTTCTGGAAAATACTTCGCTGTAAGCTTTGCCGGCTTCTCTCAGCGTTGCTGACTCTGACATGCCTGTCAGCATCAACACCATGCACAGCATTCCAATCACCAGACTGCTGGTGGTTGCTGTGGCTTTCCCTGTTGCACTTCTCAGGACTCTATCCGATGCTGAGTTCCTCTGAGCAGGGTTTGGTACAGAGTCTCTGTTCGAGCTCCGATTTCTGACATGTTTCTGGACAATTGCTGGGTCCAGTAAATTTACTTTGACTGTCACTGCTGTCTCTGGGATATCCATTGTCTTTGAATTGATTTCCAGCGGATACAATTGATTGAGTGGTCTGCTGACCACATTTCTGTTGGCAGTTCTGACTTTTGCTGAGCGAATCTGTCCATCTTTGCTGGGCTCTAACTGCTCGATGCGACCCATCCTCCATGCACCTCTGGGCATGTTCTCTTCATAAATCAGCACAACTTCATTCACTTTGGGTTCTTGAGTCGCTGTCAATCTGCCATGTTTGTGCGTCACCTGAGTTCTTTCCCTCAAGCTCGGAATGTACTCTTGATGCCACAGGTCCCAGAACTTATCCAAAGTTTGCTGGGTTGTCTCCCAATATTTCTGCAGTTTCGCTGCGTTATCCATTCTGGGCATAAATTCTCCATCTTTGTCTGTATCAAACTGTGGTGTTCCAATCTGACCTTCCCCTGTCAGGAAGTCTTTTGGCGTCAGCACTCTGAGGCTCTTTACATCACCATAGATGTAAGAGATTGGCCTGCTGTTGACTACTGCCTCGACTTCTGGCAGAAGTGTTAACAATTCTTGCAGGGTTAACATTCTGTGCCCCACAGCTGCCTTGAAATGTTTCTTGGTGATGCCCACCATTCTCTCATAGACTCCTCCCTGCCATGGTGCCATAGGAGTAGTCATGTTCCATTGGATTTGTTGCTGTGAGCAGTAAATCTGTACTGCTCCACTTTTGACCATTTCTGACCATTCTTTTCCAATATTAATGGCTTTGTCAGTGCTTGTGCTGAGCACTTTCTCTGTCAATTTGAATTGTGTCGCATTGTCTGAAATCACTGCCTCAGGCTTTCCACGCCTGGCGATGAATCTCCTGACTGCGTTCAGGAATTCTTGTGCTGTCATGTCTAGCACACTTTCTAGGTGAACTGCACGTGTCACCATGCATGTGAACAAACAGATCCACATTTTCCTGTGATCTTTGTCCACTTTGTACCAAACTGGTCCCAAATAATCCAAACCCGTGTACTGGAACGGTCTGGCTCTCTGAACTCTGGTTTCTGGCAAATCTGGCATTGGTGGAAGCTGGTACGGCTTCGCTCCCAATTTCTTACAGGTTGGGCAGGTTCTGGTCACATTGTAGATCACCCGTCTGCCCTGTGTAATCCAGTACTTTTGTCTGATCGCTGCCAATGTGTGTTGCACTCCTGCGTGCATCAACTTCTCATGCTGGTCTCTGACGATCAGCTGAGTCACTGTAGCCGTTGCTGGCAACAGTATGAGTGGCACTGTGACCTCCTGTGGGTCAGTATGCTCCATTCTGCCGTGGCACTTCAGGATTCCATCCTGATGCATCTGCACATAGAGCCATTTGATCAACTGCTGGTCTGCAGCTGTTTTCTTGCTACTCTGGCTGCCTCTACTGTGGCCTGTTGCCAGAATCTCTGCCACTCTTTTGTAATGATTCTGTTGCGTCACTTTGATCCAGTATTTCAATGCAATTTCTCTCTCTTCAATGCTGATAATTCCCTGTGGTTTTATTATACCACAGATACTTTTCATGATTTCTGACAGTCCACTCTGACTGCCATTTCTGCTGCGCTTTTTGTGCATCTGTCGCACAAATCTCATCACATATACTGTTGAATCCAGTAACTTTGTCAGTGATGAGAATCTTTGAATCTCAATTCCCAATGGGTTGCTTTGCTTGCTTTCATCAGCTTGCTCATTGCTGGTATCTGGGTCACTGGCCACTTGCTGTGTGGCGCCCAGGTAAATTGGACTGGCTTTTGGGAACTTGAGCTCTTCTCTCTTAATTTCTGCCATTACTTCTGGCGTAACTGGCTCCACTTTCGGCTCTGGCCATTCTCCAGTCATTAGCCATTCTGGCCCCTTCCACCACAGGTTACTGCCTTCCAACTCTGACATATTCATGCCTCTTGTGGCCATGTCAGCTGGGTTCTCCAGTCCTGCGATGTGTCTGATATGCATGTTCTCTGTCTCACTCTGAATTTTCCTGATTTCATCCAATCTGTTCTTGACAAAACATGCTAGTGGCTTCGCGGTTGTCAACCACTTCAGACAACAGGTTGAATCTGACCATACAACTGTCTGACTGAATTTGACGTCCTTGAGCTCTTTGTGAATAAACTTTGACATCCTGCTGCCGATCAACATTGCTAACAATTCCAGCCGTGGAATTGTCACTTCTGGTTTCTTTGGAGCTAGTCTCAATCTGGAGTACAGCAGGCTTGACGTGCCGCTGTCATTTTCCGTTTTCTGGCATATGTATGCCGCTGCGCTGTATGCCATTGCTGAGGCATCAACGAAAATGTGCAGTTGTGCATCTGCACCACTCTGATAATTCAAATTTCGGTTGAACTTGATCTGTCCAACTTTGAGCAATTCCGTCTCTAATTGCTGCCAAATTGCTGTCTGTTCCTCAGACAGGGGTGAATCCCACTCTTTGGCACTTGGTCCTGAATGCCATAACGTTTGCAAAAATCTCTTTGCTGGCAGTAGGACAGGACTAACGAGTCCCATTGGATCAAAACATCCCGCAGTCACCTTTGCAACTGTCCTTTTCGTGGGAAGTTTGATTTGCTGGTCAGTTTCTGATAACTGTGATTGCTGAACTGTCTTTGGCGTTTTCAGCCACATCTGGTCGCTTTCTGTGTCCCATTTCATTCCTAGGACTGTTGTGACAATTTCCTTGGCCACATCTGACTCTGCCAATTGCCAAGTAAAGCTCTTATTGTTGCTGTTCCATTCTCTCAGATTCATCTGTGCCTCTGTGAACAGCACTTTGGATTCCTGGTACAATTCGATTGCTTTCTGCTCTGTGTCCACACTGAGGATCAAATTATCCACATACAGATTTTCATCGATCAATTTTGCATTTTCTGTGCCAGCTTGATTCAGGTGGTATCTGACTGTCAGCGCCAGCAGCGCTGGACTGCAGATTATACCAAATGGCACTCTGGCAAATCTGTAAATCTGAATGTTGTCCTCCATGGATGGTTTCGTGGGATCCTTGTACCACAGAAATCTTGTCACATCTCTGTCACTGTCCTGCAGACTAATCTGCAGAAACGCTTTCTCTATGTCTGCGACCAGGGCGATTCCATGCAACCGGAATCGCATCAGCATCCCTACCAGCTGTGGTAGTATCACTGGACCGCGATACATGCACTCATTCAAGCTTGGCATGCCTGGCGGTTTTGCTGAGGCATCATATACCTCTCTGACCTTTGTGGTAGTTTTCTCTGGCGTTATCACTGGTTGATGAGGCAATATATGGAACTTTCTGCCATCCATAATATCCTCTTGGACTTTCTCAATTACTCCTTGCTCCTCTTGTGCTTTCATGATTGCCTGAATTTTCTCCAGTAACTCTGGGTCTCTTTTGAGCCTGTTGGTGAGGTACCTGAACCTCTTGAACGCCATTGCTTTGTTGTCTGGGAGTTCATGCAAATTTGGCTTGTACATGAACTTTACAGAGTACCGTCCATCTGGGTTTCTCTGTACACTCTCATTGAATTGCTTGATGGCCTCATCATCCTCGACGAGGTCTGGCTGGTCCATTATGCCAATGGTATCCAGTCTATCCATATCTTTGACATTTGGTACAGGAGCAATTGACAACGGTGCTTCCTCGTACCACTTTTCTCTCTGAATTTGATGCACAATTGTGTTGACCACCACCGGATATGCGCCATCCGTGGTCCATTGATTTCTGTTGCTCGTCAGCTGCCCACCTCCCATCAGCAATCCCAATTCTGATGGAATGACATACAATCCTGACGGAAGTCTGGTGGTGCTGGTGTTTCTGGACATCAAGTCCCAGAAATAATTTAAGCCTACTATAATGTCTGGCTTGAACTTGCACTCTGTCCCTTTTTCCTTGGGAATTCTGTCTGCAAAGTAACTCTCATCCGGGAAGTACTTCTGCAGGTACTTTTCGTCCTGTTCTGACACAGGCACTTTGATTTGTTCTGTGGTCAACGTCGGGACCACATCAGCCACCATATCAACTTTCTGGCCATTTCTGAGCCGCATTCTGAATTCCACTTGCTGTACGACTTTATAGTGCGGCTTTTCATTTCCGAATGTGTACACCTGGATGTGGTGTTCACCTGTACTCTTCAAATTGAGTTTCTTGGCCACTTTCTCTGACATGTACGTTCCCTGGGATCCTGTGTCCAGGAACGCTTGAATCTGTAGTGGTGGCTGTTCAGGCTCCATCTCTGTATCCACTTCTGAAGCCTCAATCACGGTTCTGGCTGTCATCAACATTGACATATTCCTGTTTACTGACAAGTTCACTGACGTATTCTGTTGCTTTGTATTTGGTTCTGTAACCACTGTGCTGGATATGGTTTCTGTCTCTACCATTTCTGGTCCAGCTTCTTCCACAGTGACACAATTCACTGTGGCCTTTCTCTGTTGGCTCTGTGCTGGTCGACCGGCTGTCGGCACAGACTTTCTGCCATTGTTTGCTGCTTGCTGGCCATTCTGTTGACCATTCGCTCTGAATGCTGGAATTTGCCGTCCAGCGTTTCCATTGCCATTGTCACCAAATTTCTCTGGGCACACCGCAGTGTGGTGCCTATTGGACTTGCAATAGAAGCAACTTCTCGTAAATTGACATTGATTCATGTAATGCCCTTTCTGCAGGCATCTCAGGCATCGCTCTGCCTTTGACAAAATCACTCTCCTTTCTCTGGCAGTTTTGAACTTTGGACACTTATCATTAAAGTGTAATTGCTGTGTGTCATTGCAGAACACACACGGCCTCCCAGGATTCATGAATCCAGCCTGTGGTGCACTCTGTCCATTCTGGATCACAGACATGCTCCCTGTGCTGGTCCTTGGGTTCTCTGGCCCTCTGAATCGGTTCCCATTGCCTTGAAACCGATTATTAAATTGCTGTGCGCGGGGGTTATTCCCAAACCCTTGGCGCGATTGCTGAACTGGTGCCTCAGTTTGCTGTGCGTGCTGTACAGCCTCACTGAGCGCTAGCTGCTTGCCAAACAGCTTTCTGAAATTTTCCACCGTCAAGGCTTCCTCAGTTCCCTGTTCCTTCTGGATTTCTCTGAGAACCTCGGGTGGCACTTTCTGTTGCAGCTGGCTCAACAGCATTGGATGTTCCACTGATTCACCCAGTGACTCCAACTGCTGGAGCAGCCTTTCAATTGCATCAAACAAAATTCTCATATCCTGACAGGTATTCCTGGCCTGTCGCAACTTCATGATATTACTCATCAGCGTGTTTCTGACCACAACTGGCTGGTCATATCTCTTCTTGAGCATTGCAATTGCGGGTGCATAATTCTCTGCGGTCACACTCAATCCACTGATCATGCCAAATGCTGAGCCTTTCAGCAAGCTCCTCAAGTATGAAAACTTGGAAATGTCCTCCAAATCTGTCCGATTGTGAATGTGGGATTCGAACATTTGCCACCATGATCGAAATTTGACAATTTCCCCAGTAAACTGTTCCACTTCCAGTTTCTGTAATTTGACGCTCTTTGCTGTGGTTGCATTGGTTGAACTGGCCCCCGGAGCAGCTCCCTGAGCTGTCAGAGCCATCTGGGCAGCCATCTGCTGTATGAATGCTGTATTGACTTCATACATGGTATTTCCGCTCTGTTGCTGGATCATGTCTTGCAACTCTTCGATGTATACATTCATGGCTGCCATTTTCTGTGTCACCAAGTCTGACATATTTGCATATTCCTCATATGAGTCTTGGTATATCTTCTGTTCTTGTTCCAACTGGTCGGGTTCGTCAATGTCCTTGACGATATCCCTCCATGTGTCAAATTGAGTTCTCACTGCAGTCATTGCACTTTCCAATTTTGCACCCTCCTGTTTGATAGTTGCAATCACTCTTCTCATCTCTGTTCTCTTATCTTCCTTTGATGCTTCCGCAAATAGCTCCAGGTCATACTTGGCAAATTCTCTTGCCAATCTACTTTCCACCCTGTGCTTTGCTGGCCCCAGGGTCTTTCTGATGTGACCTGTTGGCGAAACCATTTTTGCTGATGAATTTTTCTTTCACTGTTTCTCTTTATAGTGCGTCTCCTGTGACGCTTGTGACGCTTCTCTGCGTCTTTCTGTGTAGTGCTCTGTGCACCACGGATTTGTTGTGCCACGCACAATACCAATGCAGTCCTACAGGCCCCTGACGTGTTCTCACGCGTTGACCTTTACTGCACTGGCACCAGGTGTGTTCCTAAAGCCCCTGACGTGATTGTTTACACGCGTTGACTTCAACACACCGGTCAAATCCACCTGGACAATAAACAATTTATTTGCCCAGCAGTGTGCGCCCAAGGAGGGTCCGTACACACTCTTTCTGAGCGCTCTGGCGCTCTTTCTGGCACGCTTGTGTACCTTGTGACCACGCCGGCCACTTGCTTTCCTGAGCGGCTCCTGTGCCGCTGTGCGCAGTGCTGCGCTTGCTGTGTCGCCTGTGACACGTTTCTGTGCACTCTGGTGCACTTTCTGATTCTGGGCAGTGTTTCTGTACACTGCTCTGCAATTGCGCCTGTGCAATGCAGAATTTCTGGCACTTTTATGCTGTCTGATCTGATGGTACCGAGCAGGCACAGCGTGTATATTTGATGGGAGCTCCGCAAAGCCCCTACACGCTACCAAGTATCCTAATACTTGGTTTTCAAATCCACTCTCTGTCAGCTACAGCCCTCTGTCAGCTACAGCCCTTTGTACACTGATACCCCTACTTTTGCACTTCCGAGGTATGAGTCCACTCTTACCCAGTGGAGCGAGGGACCTCCGCGAATGCCCAAAAAACAGCCCTTTGACTAGCGTGGCTCTGTGGCGATCCTGTCTCCGTCAGGTCACCCTCCCTTGGCATAGGAAGGACGTGCGAGCGGTCACTGGCGTCCGGATGTCCAGGAGCGTCCAGCGAAAGTTTGACCACCGTCCGACAATGACTCCTTGTCAAATGCCGGTGCCGCCCAGCGTCTAGCACCTTGCCAGAGCACTGGTGAAAGCTGCCTGAAATCCTGACAGGCTTGTCAGAACTCCAGTGTCCTCCGCGCGTGAGCGTAGAACCGCTCCCAGGATGTAGACAGGAGTGCCGTGACTTTGGCACAATGCTGTCTGCAAATCAACAGCCAACGCTCAGCCAAGGCCAATTGATGTTCAGCAAGACTTTTGAAGTTCTGCCAACTGCCGCACAATGTTCGTTCCGGCTTGGTGATAGCACAATGTCATGCAATCACCCTGCTCGCTGCGCCATGTGATGAAGCCACCGAAGTCAGCGTCTTCTACCACCGAATCCAGCAGCTCCAAGACCGTAGTGAGAAACGGCCTTTAGAGTGGTTGATTTCCCGTTGTAGCCGAACGTCCACTTGTCGACAGCCAAGTTGAGTTTATTTCGTGGTTGCGTGTTGAAAGGGGTTCGAAATTGTTTCAGGTACTTTATTTGATCAGATACAGCCACATATAAAAGCGCAAAGCCTAGCGAGCTTCCTAGTCGAAGTTTCTATCGCTAGCTTATTTCGTTCAGAAGCTTGGGGTCCGCAGACTGAAGTAAAAACTCTCAAAGTAGCTAAGACACGGAAATCACGTATAGAAAAACAGCTACAGTAATTTCCTAATACAAATGCACAAATAAGACATGAATGCAACAAATAAACACATCTAGCCGAAGCAGTTGCCTTATACTGCGCGTGCATACATTCAAATAATTATGGTAAAGAAATACCAGGTACAAATTGGGCTAATAGAAAACTATTAATCTTGAGAGGCGCGAAGTCGGCAAACTCGGCCGATTTACTAATTTGGTTCAATTTGTCAGAAAACATTGACGCACATTGGAACCAATATGATAGGGTTAGGAAATTATAATTAGTGGTGCAAATGTTCCTAATGACGTAAATAAAATACAACAATAATAATCACTTCCTGAAAACGTATATTTCATAATTAACAAATTGGGACTTATTTGGAGTAAATGGGTATTGTAATTGAGCAGAGTCTTTAATATATTTGATTGAGCGGGGTATTATAATTATTAAGTAAATATAAATAGTTGTGAGCGAGGTTATGATAATTATGCCTATGCGAAGGGCTTTGTACAGTAAATGCTAGTTACACACAGGGCACCATTTCTCTGTTAGGACGCTGGCCTAGATAATTACGCAGAACATAAATATTTACAAGTTTTGACTTTCTCAAATTGCAAGTAAACCATGTAAATGTATATATAATAATAATCAGAAAATTACGGCGAGTTGAATGAGCCTAATTTCATATTAATACACCTAATAATAACTTAATTGACTTTTAAACCTAAATATTTCACATAAACATATCTATTAATCATAAAACACTTTCCTAATTAAATATTCTCCATGGATAAATAATATAGTGCAGGAAATATAATTTGATATCTTGCGTGGTAAATAAATATAGTACATGAAAAGTAAATTAGTGCAAATAAGTAAATGTGCGAATATGAGCCTAATTATCAATTCTCTGTATTTCTTTATCCATCCATTTTGCCACGGTCAGCACAATTTCTGTGTCTCGACTACTTTGGAAGTTTTTACTTCAGTCTTATGACCACAGTCCCGACCCAGAAAATAAGCTAGCCATAGAAATTTCGACTAGGAAGCTTGCTAGGCTTTGCGCTTTTGTGTTTAGCTGCATCTGATCAAATAAAGTACCTGAAACAATATCGAAACCCCTTTCAACAGGCAACTACGACATAAACTCAACTTGGCTGTCGACAAGTGGACGTTTGGCTACAACGGGAAATCAAACCACACTAAAGGCCGTTTCTCACTACGGTCTTGGAGTTGCCGGATTCGGTGGTAGAAGACGCTGACTTCGGTGGCTTCATCACACCATATGCAAAAAAATAATAGTGTGTAAACCAGAGTTGTTAAAATACTGGTATTTTTGGAAAGTGTAAGTGTAAGTGTAAATACACTTTCCAAAAATACCGGTATTTTAACAACTCTGGTTTACACACTATTATTTTTTTTGCATATGGTGTGATGAAGCCATGGAAGTCAGCGTCTTCTACCATCGAATCCGGCAACTCCAAGGCCATAGTGAGAAACGGCCTTTAGAGTGGTTTGATTTCCCATTGTAGCCGAATGTCCACTTGTCGACAGCCAAGTTGAGTTTATTTTGTAGTTGCCTGTTGAAAGGGGTTTCGATATTGTTTCAGGTACTTTATTTGATCAGATGCAGCTAAATACAAAAGCGCAAAGCCTAGCGAGCTTCCTAGTCGAAATTTCTATCGCTAGCTTATTTTCTGGGTTGGGACTGGGGTCATAAGACTGAAGTAAAAACTTCCAAAGTAGTCGAGACACAGAAATTGTGTATAAAACATGACTACAATAATTCTCTAAATACAAATGCACAAATAAGACATAAATGCAACAATAAGACACATCTAGCCGAAACAGTTGGCTTATTCTACGCGTGCACACATTCAAATAATTATGGTAAAGAAGTACCAGGTACAAATTGGGCTAATAGAAAAACTATTAATCTTGTGAGGTGCGAAGTCGGCAAACTTGGCCGATTTACTAATCTGTTCCAATTTGTCAGAAAACATTGACACACTTTGGAAACTAATATAATAGGGTTTAGAAATTGGAAATAGTAATGTAAATGTTCCTAATGACATAAGTAGAGTAGGGTATGTTTAACATAAACAATAATCACTTCCGGAAAACGTATATATCATAATTGACAAATTGGGACTTATTCAAGGTAAATGGGTATATTAATTAAGCAGGGTTAATAACATATATTTGATATAACTAACTTATAGCAGGGTATTTACTATGAATATCAAAGTATTATAAATATAAAGCATTGAGAAACTAATATAATTATGCCTATGCAAACGGCTCGGTGATTATGTACCGTAAATGCTAGTCACTCACAGGGCACCATTTCTCTATTAGGACGCTGGCCTAAGTAAATACGTAGAACGTAAATAATTACAAGATTTGAGTTTCCCAAATTGTAAGCAAACCATGTAAATGTATATATAATAATAATCAGAAAATTATGGCGAGTTGAATGAGCCTAATTTCATATCCATAAACCTAATAATAACTTATTTGACCTTTTAACCTAAATATTCCACATAAATCTGCAAATGACTTATAAAACACTTTCTTGATTAAATATCCTCCATGGATAAATAATATAGTGCAGGAAATAGATTTGCGTGGTAAATTAATATAGTGCATGAAACATTAAATAGTGCAAATAGATAAATGGGTAAATATGAACCTAATTGTCAAATCTCTGTATTTCTTTATCCATCCACTTTGCCACGGTCAGCACATATGGCCTGCAGCAAGATCTTTTGATCTCCAAATGATTAAGATTGTGATTTATGATGATCTGTGGTGCACAGCAATAATTACTTTGAATGGCTATGTCAGTGACAGATTTTTGTTAGAATTGTTTTTTACAACAGGGTATTTATTGTGGCATAAACGGTATTTTGCAATGGGACACATTTGTAAATTGCAAAAAGTTCACATTCATGCGATTGAGTAGTCAATGTTCGATTAATCAAGTGGAGCATTTGATGTTTGCATGTGTTTTACTCTGCTCTAACATAGTAGGCACATAGTTTCTGCATGGTACTTTTACAAAGTGCAGAAAACTTGTAACCTACATGTTTAATTGTCAAAATTGAAACAGCTACTCAATTGAGCCCTCAATAAATTCCACTTTGAATACCCCCACCCCCACTTGAAAAACTGAACATTGAAAAACCTCCCTCTAAATAACTCCTCTATAAAGTTGGCCTTGAATAGTGATGTAAAAAGTGCCAGACTTTTGGCATGCAAGCACCAAGTGCCAATGGCGCCACAGCAAAATAGCACCAAGTGCCAAAAGCGCCATGGCGCTTTTCAAGAACACGGCACCAAGCGCCAATGGTGCCAAAAAATATTGGCGCCAAACGCCAATAGCACCAGTGCCAAAAAAATTTGCTGCTCCTCAAGTGCAGCAATGCTAATGCAGTGCTCTTTACTCATGTAAGATGCAAGATTATGCCTGATCGAGTTTTCTTCTTTTTGTGATGTTGTTTTACAGCTGAGAGTTCTGGTTGACAATGGCAAGCTATTGCAGAAAAAAGTGCTTAGATTTGTATAGATAATGTCATGTGTCACATAAAAGACTCTGTTTAGTGTCAAATGTCATGTAAAAGACCCTTTAAAGTGTCATGTTTATCTAAATCCTATTTTTAGTGTCCAAAACTTAAGTTTTTTGTATCCAAATCTTGCTCTTTTACATAAGATTTGGATACAAGAGCAGAGGGTTTGGATATGATAAAATGAGATTTGGATATGTAAAAAAAAATTCTAACAACAATCTGTCACTGACATAGCCATTCAAAGTAATTATTGCTGTGCACCACAGATCATCATAAATCACAATCTCGATCATTCGGAGATCAAAAGATGTTGCTGCAGGCCATATGCAAAATAATAATAGTGTGTAAACTAGAAAGGGCATAGACCACATGCTGGGGGCACTCCCAGACCCTATAAAAGACCCTGTAAAGTGTCAAATACCCTGTAAAATGTCATGTGTCATGTAAAAGACCCTGTAAAATACCCTGAAAAGTGTCAAAGACCCTGTAAAATGTCATGTATCATGTAAAATACCCTGTAAAAGACCCTGAAAAGTGTCAAAGACCCTGTAAAATGTCATGTATTATGTAAAATACCCTGTAAAGGGTCATGTGTATCCAAATCTTATTTTATCATATCCTAATCTTATGTTTTTGTATCCAAATCTTATGTGTAAAATAAGATTTGGATACAAAAACATAAGAATTGGATATGATAAAATAAGATTTGGA
>CAXIWS010000605.1:0-22300 GCA_964036195.1 Sphaerolaimus hirsutus | reverse complement strand
AGGGGAATTCAGTATCCGATTGAAGTGCCTGGCAGCCGCTGAGGCTCACTGCGCCATGAATAGGGTTGGTTTTAGTGTAATTCTTTTTACTAAAATTGTAGTAAAATTGTATAGTAAAATTGTATTTTATTTTTGTTTTATTCTTTAATTTTCCATTTTATTTTTATTTTATTCTTCAATTTTACATTTTACTTTAATTTATTTTTCAGTTGATGACCAGGATTGGTTTTAGTAAAATTCTTTTAACTAAAATTGTAGTAAAATTGTATAAAAATTGTATTTTATTTTTGTTTTATTCTTTAATTTTCCATTTTATTTTTAGTTTAGTCTTCAATTTCATATTTTACTTCATTTTCATATTTTACTTCATTTTATTTTTCAGTTCATGACCAGGATTGGTTTTAGTAAAATTCTTTTAACTAAAATTGTAGTAAAATTGTATAAAAATTGTATTTTATTTTTGTTTTATTCTTTAATTTTCCATTTTATTTTTAGTTTAGTCTTCAATTTTATATTTTACTTCATTTTATTTTTCAGTTCATGACCAGGATTGGTTTTAGTAAAATTCTTTTTACTAAAATTGTAGTCAAATTGTAAAAAAATTGTATTTTATTTTAATTTTATTCATGTTTCATATTACTTTATTTTTTCTTCCATTTTCCATTTTCCATTTTATTTTTTATTTTTTTCCCCGAGATTTTGCCAACCCTGGTCACAAACACTTGTTGGAAAGTACAAATCCTTGAATGTGGACACTGATTACTACAAGAAATGTTATAATACATTGCGAAAACATAGGTATGTAAGTAAGTACTCAGGAAATGTGTGTGTATACTCGAGTACTGAGTAAAAACGGTTATGGTTCCCTCCAAATGTTTCTTAAATTAGAAAACGTGTTCCTCCAAAGTGAAAATGTGGACAAATTGTGGAAAATTACGCCAACACTGAAGTAACATACACGTTTTTGGATAACCAGTCGGAAGCATTGGAAGTTGACATGTGCTCCAATGAAGTGAGGTTGTCATCAGGAATATGATCTCTAGTATTACATGGTAAGTCATGCTGAAGGTGTTTTGCCTAGTCTTTTTTTAGAAATGGATGTAATTTTAGAAATTGTAGCTACACACACTAGTGAACCATTGGTCAGCGGTAAACTGTCTCCATTTTCAAAATTGTGTTCTATGATCCTATTTCGTTGATAAAAAATGATAAATATTGTGAAAATCAAAGTCGTCAATATTAGTTCAATGATGTTATTCTCTAGACAATACAGTATGTAGCATCAAATATTCATGGCAGAAAGCAAAGTTACCATATTACCAACAATTGTCGGCATACCTCCAATAAAAGGTACCCTCTAAAGGTGAGATTTGGCCTTTTTGAATTACCAATAATAGGCATACTTCCAATATTCGGTTTACTCACAAAAGCACAGCTGGCTGCGTGCCAAAACGTGTAAAAACAGTCGCGAAATGTGGCGAACAACAATCAAAATGTTGACGAAGGGAACCAACTAGTGATGGAAAAGCGCCAGAAAAAAGGGCGCCAGGCGCCAATGGCGCCATGGCGCCATACAGAAAGTGAGCGCCAAGCGCCAAGGGCGCCACAGAAAAAGGGCGCCAGGCGCCAAGGGCGCCATGGCGCCATTCGGAAAGCGGGCGCCAGGCGCCAAGGGCGCCACGGAAAGAGGGCGCCAAGCGCCAAGGGCGCCATGGCGCCATTTGTAAAATAGGGCGCCAGGCGCCAAGGGCGCCAGGATAAATAAGTGCATACAACACAATGCGTGTGCTAAAAGTGTTTCTACAGCACCCTAGCACATGCATTCACTACTTAATTTGCGTTCTCCAGGGTTTAATGAACAAAGACAACACTAGCAACAAAAAAATTCGAGTAAAATGCACATGACAATTCAAACACAATGGATATTGTCATTTGACAACAATCCATTCACTTCAAATTGACTTTTCCAATCAATGTTTCCTCGAAATGGAAAAAAACGGAATTGCAACGATTTGAATCCGTTTATTTATGATATTGCAAGTTCAATGTTCCATCATTCTCGTCTTATGATCTGTCAGACACATCTCATGAACCGTTACACAAAAGATTTATACCCACTCACACCACTTCGTCCATTTTTAGGGCGAATTCAGATCATCCATGAATGCGTTTTTCATCTTTTTTCCATTTATACAGCACTCACCTTGAAACCCTGCTGGCGCCTTTTTGGCGCCCTTTAAAAGCAGGGCGCCAGGCGCCAAGGGCGCCACGGAAAAAGGGCGCCAAGCGCCAAGGGCGCCATGGCGCCTTTCAGAATGTGGGCGCCAGGCGCCAAGGGCGCCACAGAAAAAGGGCGCCAAGCGCCAATGGCGCCATGGCGCGGCGCCCTTTGGCGCCCTCAAATGGCGCCAGCGCCATGGCGCCATTCCATCACTAGAACCAACACAACACTAGTACAACTACTATTGGTTCTGGTTCAGCATTGTGTTACATTCCAGTTTGATAAAATGAATTGTTACAGCAACAAAATGGTTGTTGCCCACCGTTGGTTAAATTTTTGCAAAATATGGCGAAAACAATAAGAGGTACCCTCTGGCCTCTAATATAAGGCACCCTCAAATTGTAGGTGCAGAAAAAGTGATGAAATCTATTTTAGGTATACCTACTATTGGATGTAATATGGTAGCTGTTACTAAGATTGTCTGAATCCATTCAAACAGAAACTTTCCGACATAAAACTTTTGTCCCTGAATCTTTTGAAGACCTTTGTTTTCAATAAAGCAAGCAAAAAACCATTATAAACAATTGGTTCATATAGACAAAGGCTTCAGTTCAGCGTGAATGATTAGCAGAGTTGTTAAAATACCGGTATTTTTGGAAAGTGTAAGTGTAAGTGTAAATACACTTTCCAAATTTTGAGTATGGATACCAAAATTGTAAGGTATTTTAAAAATACCTAGGAAAGTGTAAAAAAAAGTGTAAGTGTAAAAATTTTTTTAGAAAGAGCTCTCACTGTTGAGTATTAGAAAACACCGCTGTACTCACCTTTAGATCAATTTCTTTATCATTTTCATGCATTATTTCACATTTTAATGCCTTTTATGAAACATTTCAGACTGTAACAAATACTGTAGTGGTATGAAGTTCCCTAATAATGGCAGTTTTTCAGTGTTGATGTTTTACTGATTAAGCAATGCGATACACACTGTTTAAATGCAAGAATGGACATGCAGCAAATGTCAATGCAAAAGTTGACTTTGTGTCCAGTTGGTGAACTTCCATTGATCTTGTCCTTTTTACAAAAGTATGATGAAACTGTAGAATACCATTACTGATCAAATGTTGTAGATCAAAGGCTAGTTTGCACATTTGCCATATTTTCTACATTCAATGCATTTTTTGTACATGACCCTATTTTATGCTTTCTCAAAAGCATAAAACAGGGCCATCTGAAAGAAAAAAAATAAACTTTCTGTACCCGGGTATTTTGAACAGGAAAGTGTAAAAAAAGTGTATGGGTATTTTATGAAAGTGTAAGTGAAAGTGTAAATATAAATACCCATTTACCCGGGTATTTCGGGTAAGTGTAAATACACTTTCGCAACTCTGATGATTAGCTATGCAAAATCAGTATTCCAATATGAGTTAAATGTTCTTTGAGGTTTCGCAAGCGTGCCTTCTGGGGAGTTTTGCACTTCTTTATTCGATTTTTTATGTGAGCACTATTCAAGGGGATCAATTAATTTTACATAAATGTTTTCAAGCACATTTCTATCAACTCAATGCATGAACAAGGACACAACTCTAAGATGCTCCAACTACAATTGAGGCGTCTAATTCTAAAAGTCGACAAGTCCACAAAATGTGATTTTGAGTACCTAAAGTTGGTAGAGCTGGTTGGTGGTTGCTGGTTCATTGGCTGCTCGGGTGCTGGCTGATGCCTTGTGGGGCTCAGCTGTCAACTATTTAAACAACAAAATGGGAAAGAGGATCACACACGTATCACTAGATGAACTTTTTGTTAATGCAATGCTTTATGCCTAGGATCACTTTTATCACTGGAAGTCACTGCTAACTCCTCGGGGGGTGCAGGAAGTATTTGGCCTCAAATACCTAAACTACATTAAATCACTAAATCACCTGTTTTGATCCTAAAGTTCCTGGACTGGTCTCCTGTTGATCCTCTCCTAAGTACCTGAACCTAAAGAACGGGGCTGCAGCATGTTAATGGGGACTACACGCACTTTACCATTGCTAAATTTTATGGTTGCAGCCTTGGGTGATGGGAATGAAATGATTTCACCTTCTTTGGAATTGGGCAAGTCCAATTTTGCTTTGCGACTTCCCATGGCAGGTGTATCCTTCACAAAAATGGTATCACCTATTTTGAACTTGGTGGTGGGATTTGTGACATAAGCAGAGTTTGCTGCTTTCTTTTGAGCATTTGCCACTCTTTCATTGATTATCTGCCAAAATTTGACAAGTGGTGGTGCAACTTCAAACTCATGCCCAGTTGTTGCACATTTTGAGCCATAATGAGCTTCAAATGGTGACACACCTGTAGCAGAATGCTCTGTAGCATTGTAGGCAGCCACTGCATCAGGCAGGATCAGGTGCCAGGCTCGGTGGTCATCAGCTCTTTTCTTGGACAACACATCTTGTAGTGTGCGTATGGCTCTTTCACAGATGCCATTGCTGGTTTTGGAACCAGGTGTGGTCACATGCAGAACTGTCTGGTGTTTCTGCAACGCAGACTCAAATTCACGGCACTTAAAATGAGTCCCACTGTCAGTCACAATTTCTTCTGGAACCCCATGTCTGGCAACAATTTCATTGTACAGTTTGACTGCGCTTTTTGCATCAGTTGCGTTGCAGTGCCTTGCCTCGATGAAACGTGACATGGCATCAATTGCAACAAGGCAATACTTTGTCCCTTTGTAACTGTTTGGCATGAACGTGGAAAAGTCCATGTGCCAGCGCCGACGCGGCTGGTCAGGAGGTGGCCTTGGCATCAATGGCAGCACCTCATAGCAATTGGATCGCTGCTTGCATGTGTTGCAATTTTTGCAATACGCTTGCACATCCGCTGCAAGTGTGGGCCAGTTTCCATGGCCATAGAATGGTCTCAGGCACTGGTATGTTTTCTGGGCATGTGCTGCCCAGCGCCCTTCATGGTGCCAGCGCAACATGTCATTGCGCTCTTTGTCACTTGTTAATGCAATGTTGTGCACATCACTTACCTTTGGTGTAGCCAATTTGGCTAGCATGTGTGACACACTGATGAAATTGATGTTGCACACTGTATCAAGTGTGACATCTGGCTGGTCAATTGAGTCATTTTCCCCCATGCGAACAGGAATTGTGCCAGCAGGTGCCCTTGAAAGAGCATCAGCCACTAAATTTTTTATTCCTGGCTTATAGCACAATTTCACATCAAACTGCTGTAACACAAGACACCAGCGGTAGAGCCTATGTGATGGGCTATTTTTCTGAAACAGCTGTGTCAGGGGGTGGTGATCAGTAAACACTGTCACTTTTTCTCCAGTGATGTATGGCCTGAATGTTTGAAGTGCATAAACAACTGCACGCGCTTCCAACTCAGTGGCACAGTAGCGCTTTTCGGCAGGTGCAGTCACACGACTAGCAAAAGCAATTGGATGCAACTCGCCTTGCTCATTTTTCTGCTCTAGCATAGCACCTAGTCCATCGGCACTTGCATCAGTGGTAATCACATAGTCATTTCCTGGCACAGGCATTGCTAATGCCCTAGGATCACCCATCTCAGTGCAAATCTGCCTGAATAATTTTTCCAATTCAGATGTCCATTTCAATTGTGCCTTACTGCTCTCAGCAGCTTGGAAAAATTTGTGCAATGGCGCCAACCTATGGGACAGGTTGTGGTGAAAGCGTCGCATATAGCTGACAAGTCCCATGAATGAAATGCCTTCTTTCTTGGTGGCAGGCAGTGGGTATCTTTGAATAGCTGTGGCTTTGTCTGGATCCACATGGATTCCATCACCACTAATCACATGCCCTAAATACTGAATTTTGTTTTTCAGAAAATGGCACTTGCGTGGATTCAGTCTCAATCCAGCTTTGCATGTGGTTGCAATCACTGCCTTCAGGTGAGCAATGTGCTCCTCAAGTGTGGTAGATGCCACAATGATGTCATCTAAGTAGGCTCTGCAGTAGCCTTGATGTTCACTCAGCATGTTGTTGATGGCTCTTTGGAAAGTAGCCGGAGCTGAATGCAGCCCAAATGGCATGCGCTTCCATTCAAACAACTGGTCCAATGCAGTAAATGCAGTTTTATGCTGATCTCCCTTTTTGATGCGGATGTTGTAATATCCACATTTTATATCCATGGTGGAGAAAAATTTCCTCCCAGCCCACAGATCCAGCATGTCATCCATGCGGGGCAATGGATAGCTGTCACGCTTTGTGTTTAAATTCAACTGGCGGAAATCCACACAGAATCTCCATGAGCCATCTTTCTTTTTCACTAGCACAAAAGCACTGCTGTAATTGCTATTTGATGGCACAATGCATCCTTGGTCAAGCAAGTCCTTTAGCATTTTTTCAACTTCTGGGCGCAGTCTAAGTGGAATGCGCCTTGGTGGAACTCTAAATGGCAGGGTGTCACCAGTGTCAATTTCATGTTCCACATCTGTGCACCCAATCTCATCCACATTTTGGCATGCATCTGTTTTGTACATCGAGCTGAATGCATGACGCAGCTCAAACAGTGCATCCACTAGGTTGGCTTTTTCTGCATCTGAGCAGTTGCCAATGTTGAGCATTTTTGCCCATTCACTTTTGTCCAAATTTTGCACTTGGCCTATGAGCACTTCAGTTGGGGGCTCATTTTTGTGCAGTGGTACATGGGCAGCATGCATTGGCTGGCCCTGTTTGTCAGAAAATATGACCAGTGCTGACTGGTCATCTCTGTCTAATTTGCAGTGTTTGATCAACTGCTTTTGAATGTCATTTGTGACAGGCACATTTTTGGCCTCTGGCAGCAGATTACTGCCATCTGCAGCTCTCATGTAAATGCCCAGCTTTGGCATCACATCCTGTCCCAACAGGACATCATAGTCAATTTCATTTGAAATCTGACATGTATGCATGGCTGTGCCACCTGCATAGTCAATTTGGATGTCTACGCATCCCTTTGTTTCAATTGGTGTTTGATTTGCTGCAAGCAGTTTGTGCTTGGTAGGCCTTGGCATCAAGCCAAGCCTTTTCACCACATTTTCAGTCACCACTGTCACATCAGCACCACTGTCTGGGCAACAGGTGTCAAATTGTGTGCCATTCAAAAAGGCACATGGCTGATTGACCTTTGAGCCAGTTTTTGGCTTCATTTGCACTTTTTGTGGCTGTGCCACATGCTGCACCCGATTCACAGCATTGGGAGGTTCACCCTCCTGGTCACAATCAATATTGTGCACCTTGGACCTTGTCCATTCCTTTTTCACAGGGTGTTTGTTGAAATTGTCCCTTTTGGACATCCAGCAGTCCTGTGTGTCATGCGTGACAGACTTGTGGACATTGCACCACTTTTTCTGGTACATTTGTTTGTTTTCAGCACCTGCAGCATGCTGCTGCACCTTGGGTGGAAAGCGATTAGCATTCCACTGTTTGGACCTGTTGAAGCGATTTGCTCCAGGTCTGCCATTTTGCCTTGCCAGCTTGTCACTTGCAATTCTCTTTGCCTGGTTGGCAGTAATGTCACACTCTTCAGTGGAATGTGTATAAGTGCCATGCATAGCACAATATTTCTGTGCATTTGGTGCATGCACCTTCACGCGCTTTTCAGCGAACTCCAGCCTTTCAGCATTTTCAACCAGCTCCTTGAATGTCATCAATTCATAAGTTGGCAATGCATACAGTGCATTTTGCAGTGTCTGATTCTGCAAGCCAGACATAAAATAGTGCTTCAATTGCACTTTGAGAGCTACCGGAACAATGTTTGGCATCGCTTTGCGCACCAAGCTCTCAATCAACAAGCCAAAGTCCTTGACTTGTTCCTTTGCTGATTGCTTTGTTGTGATCAGCTTATTCATTGCATTTTGTGCAGAAAAATGGTCACCATATTGTGACTCCAAAAATGCACAGACCTGTTCAAAGGTCATTCTGTCCTCATGTGACAGGTGCTCAAATTGGCGCAGTGCTCTGCCACTCAGGCATTTGCGCACATGGATCACTGCAAACTCATCTGGCACTTCAGTGAGCTTGATCCGGGCCTTCAAATCGCCCATCCACAATTCAAATTTCAGTGGATCTTCACCATCAAAGGTGGAAAATTTGTCATTTAGCAGTGGCGTCCACAGTCGCCGCTGCTCTGATGTGTACCTTGCATCACTGGTCAAATCATGCACAGCATTTGGTGCAGTTCCAGTGTGCTTGATGGACAACTTTTCTGTCAATATTTCCATCATTTGGTTTTGTTTGTCCATCATTTTATCCATGGCATTTGTTTGCTTATCAGCCATGTTCTCTTGCTGTTGCATCATGCTGTTTGCCATGCGCTCTTGTTGTCGCATCATGCTCTGCATGAATGTGCACATGTGTTTGACCATATCTACCTGGTCATTTCTGTTCACAGCAGTACTTGCTGCTGGTGCCTCAGCATTTTGCCTTGTGGCACTGCTTTCTGTGGCACTATCACTCATCTGTGAGCGAGTGTGATATGCAGGGCCTTCATTGGCTCCCTGTTCATTGGCCATCTCAATAGATGCCAGCTCACTCAGAGCTTTGTCAGACTATGCTGAAATATGCCTCACTGGGCAATCACACAACAGTGATATTTTAATTGTAAACACACTAATGTGTGTACATCACCAGATAAGGTGGCATCACTTTAAAAGTGGCATCACTATGAGGCAGTGGCATCACTCTGAGGCAGTGGCATCACTTAGAGCAGTGGTATTTCATTTATCTTTTCTTTGAAAATGTTATGTTTTTTGGAAAATTTTGATTTGAGATTTGAAAACAAAGTTGAAACAGAATTGAATTGTAAACACACTACTGTGTGTACATCACCAGATAAGGTGGCATCACCTTAAAAGTGGCATCACTAAGAGCAGTGGCATCACTAAGAGCAGTGGCATCACTTAGAGCAGTGGCATCTCCCAATGTGGAGGTATCTTTCTCTAAACTCACCACCTGGTCACCTGTTTACAATCAAACAGAGTGTCAACAGGCTGTCAATGCCTGCTGGTACTGCTCAGGTGGTCCACCGAACTGCTCGTGTGGTCGCGGCACCAGTTGGTAGAGCTGGTTGGTGGTTGCTGGTTCATTGGCTGCTCGGGTGCTGGCTGATGCCTTGTGGGGCTCAGCTGTCAACTATTTAAACAACGAAATGGGAAAGAGGATCACACACGTATCACTAGATGAACTTTTTGTTAATGCAATGCTTTATGCCTAGGATCACTTTTATCACTGGAAGTCACTGCTAACTCTAAATCGAATTTTTAGTTTCCGATTCAATTTTTCTGTTTCCGTCCGTGCTACGTGTCCAATTTGACCCTCTCATGCTTACCAATAAGTTCCAAATGTTGACAATAAAACAGATTTTCAGCCCCTGCTCTCAACGTAGATATTTACGTGAAAAATTGCCTGTCCATAAAATCCCATTTGGACAGTGCAAAACTGTTTTGGGGAGGGAAATGGACTTGTTGACTTCTTTCACGCGACGGCATTTTTGTTCCCGGCAACGATGATGCTGCATTGCGGACTATTGCATTGCTGCATTGCGCATTGAATTTATGCACTTGTCGACCTTTAGCAATCAGTGCATAGTAACGATGGCAAAAAAGATTCGAAAGTTCGAAAATATTTTCGAATTTTCGAATTTTTTAAAAATTTTCGAATTTTTATTTCACCCTTGGAAAAAAAACACTTAAAAATCTATTTATTTTTTTTAAAATTCAAAAATTCAAAAATAGTTTTCAAATTTTGCAGGTAATTCAAGGTGACAAAATGCAGTCTTAAGTTCAGCGTGCACAATAAAGCGACATTTGATATGTGGTGGGTCTGAAAAAGTCTCATGTAATGAAAAAAAGACATTTAAAAAACATTGAAATGGCATCCGCGGCAGCAGCGGTGGACCCCATCAAATCCGTTTGGGAATGCACGGAGCTGCCCGAATAATTAGAACCGTGGCACTCTACTTCCGCGGATACAGACACCGGTTCATCAAAAAATCGCTCGCGGGTCTTCCGAGGGGCAGTCACACAAACGTTTTTGAAAGGCATTCAGCCCCAACGAAAATGTTTCTACCATTTGTCATGTTAACGTGAAGTGAAATTGTCATGTCATGCTTCACTTACAGTGAAATTAAGGTTAAGAGGGGCTCCAAACATGAAAACAGACCAAATACTGTGTTTTAAGCTACAAATTCAATATTTTTCTTAAAAAAATCGAAAATTGCAAAAAAAGGTTCGAAAATTTGAAAATTAAATTCGAAATTCGAAAATTAATTTGGGAAAAAATTTGAAAATTCGAAAATTCATTTTAGAAAAAACACTTAAAAATTTAAATACTTTTTTCTGGGAGGTTTGCCATCGTTAGTGCATCACGCATGCGTTAATGCATGGATTTATCACATTACTTGCTTTTTCCCAACAAAAAGACTGCGGAAGTGGTTTTATCAACTTTTAGCCCAAAACTAAGTGGACTTGTCGAAATCTTGCCCAATGTTTTTTTTGCATTTTTTCACAAAAATTTCAAATTTGAAGCTATCATATAGGAGTATGTGTAAAGTCAATATCTACAACAAGGCAAAATATGTCATAAAATACCGCAAATCCTCGAATAAGACGCCCCCCTCGAATAACCCCCCCCCCCCTTGAATAAGTCCCCCCTGCTGGCGGGGTGAGGAAAAAATAACTCCCCCCCTTGAATAACTCCACCCTCTTAAAAACTCCTCCCTCTTATGAAAAGGATACAATGCAAAACTATAAAAGAATAGTACCCTATGACAGCGACAGCAAATACATAATGTGTACGCAGTGTATACACATTGTTTTGTTGTTATTGGACGGTGAAATACCTGAATAAAACGAGTTTACATACTGCATCCATACAATGAATGAAGTCCACGTTTCCTGGGGAAATAATAACTCCCCCCTCGAATAACTCCCCCCTTGAATCACTCCCCCCTCCAAAACGTCTGACGAAAAAATAACTCCCCTGGGGTCTTATTCAAGGATTTAGGGTACACAAAATATGTCATAAAGTCGGCGGACATTTCACCCTACAAAATCGGAGAGTTAGAATTCGCTCGCGAATAGAGCGAACACAAAACTTGGGTCCAACCCGGACGCTCGGAATTGAAAAAGAAAAAAATATTAAAAGAGAAATGGACGCTTCGCCGTGTCCGTGCGTGCACGCCGCCCGTTTCAACGTTTCGTTTCAACGTTGTCCGTTGGAAGCGAAAAAATTTGACTGTTAAAATGACCCTTTTACCGTTTTTGTTAATTTTTCATTCGTTGGCTCCGTTCCAATGGAAGAGTCCCCATATGAGAACTTGGCAGCCAGCCAAATTTGCGAGATCCGCTATAAATGTGAATAAAAAATGCTGACTAACTATATAACCATGTATATAAACAAAAATAGCGATTATAAAGGTGGAAATTGGCAAAGTGGAGCAACTTTTGACGATTTTTAGCTAACTTTGACTTTTCACTCGCATTTGTATAATACGCAACTGGAAACTGGGATAAGAGCCAAGTTTTCATACGTGACCCGATCCATTCCAATCATTAAAATATTGCGTCACAATAATGACGACATGCACTATCCACTGGAGAGACTGACGCAAATGTTTGTAGGGCGATACGTCTGCCGACTTTACATATGTATTCAACTCTGGTCTGGTAGAAAACAGAGCCCTTTCAGCCGGTCTTGTGCTTGTGCTTGCAGCAGCAGCAGCAGAGCTTGTTGACGAGCTGCCTGGCGCGCTTGTTGCCCACGGTGTGCGTGAGCAGGTGGCACACGCCCAGCGCCACGCCCAGACCCGACGCGAGCGTGCTCACCGACAGGTCCTTCGTGTTCACCGCGATCACACCTGAGTAAGTATAGCGATCGCAATCGGTTTTGAATTGAGATCTGGGAAGGCGTTGGCGCACACTTTCCAGAATTTGAATGGGATCGATATACCGTTAACTTTTTTGCCGTAAATGTAAAAAATGTACAAGAACTTGATTCAAAAATATGTAAAAACATTGTTTTTCACACCCAAGTGTTTTACCCAAATAAGCATTTAAGTAGGCATTTACTTTTGACCAGATGAAAGATACCTATTGGTATAGAAACCTACCATAGTCCATCTGAATAAAGAAAAAAAATTATACAGTTTTCTCATCATAAAATTTTATTTTTACTATGGAATAATTAGATACAAAATATTTCACAAGCTTTTATTCATATGATTATGGTAGGTTTCCATACTAGTTGTGCTGGTAGCCGAGTATACCTATTTACGCGTTATCTAGGTAAAGTACAGGGTGACCCACGTCAGGCGCACGGTTTGAATTGGCTTCCAACGAGTCAATTTTGAAGGAAAGCTGTTCAAATTTGGAATGGGAGTAGAAAGATGTACCCCATTTGTTGTGTTAATTGCATGGTTTCATATCGCCAAATTTCATGTCGGAACGTGAAGCACAGTTTCATACGTGTTTGAATGTCAGGCGCACAGTTTCAATCATCGACCAAAGCACCTATTCTTCATAAAAATGGTCCAAATTTGACATGGAAGTAGATAGATTTACGCCATTTAGTATGTCAGTGCACACATTCATATTGCTAAATTATAACCTTGATCACATCATATGCGAAACAACATCACTCCACGTAACCACCGCCATTATCCATGACATTATGCAAATGATTAAGCAATTTTGTTTTATCTCCACAAACCACGCAGCTACAAGGAAGCACTGCTGATTTGTCAGCGTGACAGCCTCTTGAACATTCAACATTTTGCTATTTCTGCTGAACCGTATGCACAGCATGCACATCCAAACACAATGGACCAGATTCAAACACGTATGAAACTGTGCTTCACATACCAACATAAAATCTTGTGATATGAAACCATGCACTTAACACAACAAATGGGGTACATTTATCTACTCCCATACTAAATGTGAGCCGTTTTCATTCAAAATTGGGAATGCGTTGGGAGCCAATTGAAACCAACGGCCTGACGTGGGCCACCCTGTACATTTCAAGTAAAAGACGATAAGTCTTCACAACCATGCACTTCTGTAAGCGCTGACCAACCGGCGAACCAGGCGGCGGCGCTGAGGCCGGGCAGCACGATGCCGGCCAGCCGGGCGTTGGTGCCCGCCAGCGCGACCAGCTGCAGCTGGGCCTCGTCGCCCTGCACGCGCCGCGGCGGCGGGAAGTTGATCATCGTCGTCGACTCGCTCAGCACTATCTGCGTGCTCAGACATAGCGTTTGCACATGTCAATCTGAATCATATGAGTATGGTAGTTTTGAACTGACCGTTGTCAGCGTGAGGATGATTATGGGCACAGACTCGATGAACATGTTCACACTGTATAAGTTAAGCCAGCAGGTGTTTTCGTGGTAGTAGTCGTCGAAGAAAAAGATTGCTGTCGGAACAACCAGAAACAGTGGATAAATTAGTAGGATCACAATGACTTGCCAGGAGCTCTGAAATGGAAAGAAGGCATGGAATATGCTCAACATGTTCAATATAATCATAAGACAATATAGATAGAAGCTCAGCATTTTACCCACTTTGATTTATCTTTCAAAATGTGTCACTAACTATTGATTACCACATTGCACTTTTTATGAACAACTAAACCTATATTTCTTCAACGCCATGTGTAATTTGGGCCATATCAATTTGTGTATCTATCTATGTATAATAGATTTTAGATAAATGTTCAGATTTCCTCTCACACAGACTATTAAATGTGTACACTTATTGATAGTTACAGATAATGTGAATTCATCGCATAACCGCAGAGACATAACTTTAGAAATGCTGAGCAGCTAAATGATTAAGTTCTGAGTGATGCAACATAGAGAAAGCAAACCAGTATGGGTTTGGTCACAAAGACATAAGTGTATGTCGTGAAATTGTGCAGACTTTCGACAAACATGGCACCAAAATGGACCAGATACAGGTAGTGAAGGCTGACTGCGGCCAGGCCACACATGCCGCCACTCAGCTTTGGTGGGGAATAGTCGGGACTGGCTTCCGCATCGCAGAATGCACCCATGTCCATCACTGTGTTTTCATTGAGAGTGGCATGTTTATTCACAAAATAATGTGTTCAAATGATGTTTTTGTTGTTTTGCTATTGAAAATTTATCTCATGTTTTTATGTTTTCAAAAAATGGTAAAGATATTGATTGAATTTGAATAAAAATGGAGAATTCCTATTTGATCACAGGCTGATCTCCATACCCACTCAGTTCCAGGGGGGTGTATCTTATCCAGGTTCCAAGTTTCTATTATGCTACGATTACAGCTCGGGCGTAAAATTCCAGCGTAAAATTCCATCGCAGACCTGTATCATCATCCACTTTTATGTAATCAATTTTGCGATGGAATTTTACGCTGGAATTTTACGCCCGAGCTGTAATCGCTCCATTAAGCTGGAGTTACAGCATAACGATAAATAGCGACAAATACATGTTGCGGCAAATTCGATTACTCAAGAACGCTTGAAGGTATCCATCCCTAAATTGACATGTTGAAAGCACTGACCAATATCTTCATCGTGTTCAAAAATTATCCAAAAAGCTCCAGTGGTTCTTGAGATATCAATGAAAAACGAAAATTTCGCTATTTGTCGGCAGCATTTCTCATTGAGATTGCCGACAAATAGCGAAATTTTCGTTTTTCATTGATATCTCAAGAACCACTGGAGCGTTTTGATAATTTTTGGACACAATGTAGATATCGGTTAGTGCTTTCAACATGTCAATTTAGGGATGGATATCTTTAAGCATTCTTGAGTAATCGAATTTGCGGCAACATGTATTTGTCGCTTCACCTTCTATTTATCGTTATGCTGTAACTCCGGCTTTAAGTTGAAAATAATCTTCTAACTATACAATTACAACTCTACACAGCCAAAAAAATAGAAAAATGATTCTGACCTACCAATTCTCGATTTCACAGGCATTATGAGACACTGGGCAGCCAGTAGTGAAGCCTCACCAAGGATATGATAAATCCGTGGCAACGAAAAGACACATAGAATGAAGAATACAATCAGCAGGACAGAGAGCATGATAATCAAAGCAACAGAAGTGGCTGTGCTTGAAGCCATCATTGTGGCAGATGCTGCCTTTTCTGAGGGGCTTTGCAATCCACAACTTGTTAGTGGCTCATCGCATCTTGGCCCGCTGAATGCCTGACATGTTATTGTAACTTTCTTCTTCATAAATTGTTAGTAGGGTTCAAACGGGATCCCGATCCCGATCCCGGATCCCGTGAAATTCCGGGATTTACCAGTCCCGATCCCGATCCCGATCCCGAAACCCCAATCCCGATCCCGATCCCGATCCCGAAATCTCAAAAATACCAATCCCGATCCCGATCCCGATCCCGAAAATTTTCAAATCCCGATCCTGATCCCGAGAAACTCCCAAGTCCGGGATCCCGATCCCGGAAAAATTAGTGGAAATTATAAAAAGTGAAATAATGACGTTTTTGCATGCAAAAAAGTGGATGCAAACCCCCAGCGTCAATTTTATGCCACTTTTCTGGCATCCAACAGTGTTTTGAGACCTTTATGAACAACTGTGAATGCCAGAAAAATGGCCGAAATCTCTATCCCTAGAACCCAATCCCGATCCCGGAAAAATGCCTATCCCAATCCCGATCCCGATCCCGTGACCCCAATCCCGGCCAATCCCGATCCCGATCCCGATCCCGAAATCTCAAAAAACCAATCCCGATCCCGATCCCGATCCCGAAACCCCAATCCCGATCCTGATCCCGATCCCGAAATCTCAAAAAGTGAATCCCGATCCCGATCCCGATCCCGAAAAGTCAATCCCGTTTGAACCCTAATTGTTAGTGTGTAAATAAGTTGGGAATGTCAACATCTGGTCTCAATATTGAAAAGAACAGCAGTTTCACAGAGAATCACTGAAGTGCAAGAGATAAATACAGTGGTTACTCAAAATACCCTGAGGGGGTGAAAATGTTGAGGGAAGTTTGTGGGTGGATAATTCGTTGGAGGAGTAGTTATTTTTCGGCCAGAAATGTTTTTTTCCATGAGAAATGTTTTGAAAACCAACATGCATAAGCCACACACAGAGCAGCCACACAAAATGATCAAACCTTCAAACAAACGCAGGTGAAGTTGTTAAATCCATCAACACACTGTCCTTTGTTCTGGCACGGCGAGCTGTCGCACTCGTCCACTTCCAAGTCGCACAGCTTGCCCGTGTAGCCGGGCTCGCACTGGCACTGCACTGTCCATCCGCGGTTGATGCACAGCTCGTCGTGGACGCACGTGGTGCACAGGTCGGGCTGGGTGAGAATCATGCCATACTCCATGTCCACGTCACACACAAATCTATTGAACATGCTAGCTGTGGTTAGGTTCAAATTAAAAAGTAATGCACGTGTCAGGCTCCAAGGCGCATTGTGTGCACAACTTCACTCTCATACTTGTGTGTCAAGTGGCTTTTGTTCAATACTGTGTGGCTAGACAACATCGCTCATGATTTTGACACTCACCAGTTGTGTTGACCGTGGTAAAATGGATGGATAACGAAATACAGAGATTTGATAATTAGGTTCATATTTTCCCATTTATCTATTTGCACTATTTTATGTTTCATGCACTATATTAATTTACCACGCAAATATATTTCCTGCATTATATTATTTATCCATGGAAAATATTTGATTAGGAAAGTGTCTTATAAGTTATTGATATGTTTATGTGGAATATTTAAGTTAAAAGGTCAAATAAGTTATTATTAGGTTTATGAATATGAAATTAGGCTCATTCGATTCGCCATAAATTTCTGATTATTATTATATATACATTTACATGGTTTGCTTGCAATTTGGGAAACTCAAATCTTGTAATTATTTATGTTCTACGTACTTACTTAGGCCAGTGTCCTAATAGAGAAATGGTGCCCTGTGTGTGACTAGCATTTACGGTACGTAATTATCAAGCCCTTCGCATAGGCATATTTATATTAGCCTTTTAATGCCTTATAAGAATATTACTTTGACATTTCATAGTAATACCCTGCTCAAATTATACCAAATATATGATATTAACCCTGCTCAATTAATATACCCATTTACCTCGAATAAGTCCCAATTTACCAGTTATTAAACATACGTTTCCAGGAAGTGATTATTATTGTTAGATTGAATATACTCTACTCCACTTACGTCATTAGGAACATTTGCACTGCTACTTATAATTTCCAAACTCTATAATATTAGTTTCCGAAGTGCGTCAATGTTTTCTGGCAAATTGAAACAGATTAGTAAATCAGCCAAGTTTGCCGACTTCGCGCCTCACAAGATTAATAGTTTTTCTATTAGCCCAATTTGTACCTGGTATTTCTTTACCATAATTGTTTGAATGTATGCACGCATAGTATAAGCCAACTGTTTTGGCTAAATGTGTCTTATTGTTGCATTTGTGTCTTATTTGTGCATTTGTATTTAGAGAATTATTGTAGCCATGTTTTTATACACAATTTCCGTGTCTCGGCTACTTTGGAAGTTTTTACTTCAGTCTTCTGACCCCAAGCTTGTGAAAGAAAATAAGCTAGCGATAGAAAATAAGCTAGCGATAGAAACTTCGACTAGGAAGCTCGCTAGGCTTTGCACTTTTGTATTTAGCTGCATCTGATCAAATAAAGTACTTGAAACGATATCGAAACCCATTTCAACACGCAACCCTGAAATAAACTCAACTTGGCTGTCGACAAGTGGACGTTCGGCTACAACGGGAAACCAAACCACTCCAAAGGTCGTTTCTCACTACGGTCTTGGAGTTGCCGGATTTGGTGGTAGAAGACGCTGACTTCGGTGGCTTCATCACACCAGTCACAGTCGACGTCAGCACTCAAGGAAACATAAATACATACATGTGTAGCTACTTAAATATAAACACCTTCCCGGTCACGTCCGGCTCCCATTTTTTGATTTTACTTCTTACATCCTATCTCCAGTTCTAGGGGGCCAGAAGCTGAAACTTGGGAGAAGGTATTGGTGGAACCACCCTCTACTTCGCATCAATTTTGGGGGTCGCGGCGACCCCTCACAGGGTGGGTTGCCCTAAGTGCAAATTTTTTTTTGGCTTTTTTGGTGTCCCACAGCAGGTCCGGCACCCGCTGATTTCTGAGCTGTGGGAGGGGTATAAATATAAAATTTTGGGAATGTGTTACCAACACCACTCCCCTACTATACACTATTCAATAATGTGAGATTAATGTGAAAAATTTCTTAAAAATTCACCTATTCTCTAAAAAAACACCACTCCCCAACAGATGGATGACAAAAAATTCACTTTTTGGAACTTTTTCATTAGACACTTGAAGAGATGGTTTACGATACTTTAAAGGAAAGGGTTTGATGTTTAAAGTTATGTAAAGAACCATACCTCTAAAATGCCTGCATTGCAAAATTTACTTAGGGCGAATTTTATGACATCATAATGACATCATTGCAGGAACAAAAACTTACAAAATTTTCACTTTGAAATTCCCCACAAGAAAATTTTGCAATGCATGCATTTTAGAGGTATGGTTCTTTACATAACTTTCAACATCGAAATGTTCCCTTTAATACTTTAATGCTCCCTTTCATAAACCAGCTCTTCAAGTGTCTAATAAAAAAAGTTCCAAAACGAGAATTTTTCGTCATCCATCTATAGGGGATTGGTGTTTTTTAGAGAATAAGATAATTTTTGAGAAATTTTTCACATAAATCTCACATTATTGAATAGTGTTTAGTAGGGGAGTGGTGTTGGTAACACATCCCCAAAATTTTAGATTTATACCCCTCCCACAGCTCAGAAATCAGCGGGTGCCGGACCTGCTGTGGGACACCAAAAACGGCACAAAAAAATTTTGCACTTAGGGCGACCCACCCTGAGAGGGGTCGCCGCGACCCCCCAAATTTATGCGAAGTAGAGGGGGGTTGTGCCAATATCTCCCCTAAGTTTCAGCCCCTGGGGCGCCCTAGAACTGGGGATAGGATGTAAGAAGTCAAATCAAAAAATGGGTGCCGGACGTGACCGGGAAGGTGTTTACATACTCTCCTGGAAAAATGTCTTTATCCCTTTGATTATTTTCATTCAATGGTGAACCAAACATTAAATATGGGTCACTGAGGGGTGAAACTCATACATACATAGGGAGGCTAATTATATCAACACCCCACAGTAGAAATATGGCCTCCCTCCTCCGTATATACCGTATTTCCTCGAAATACCCCCGGGGGGTTTATTGTTTCAGAGTGAGAATTTTGAGGGGGGGTTAAACGAGGGGGGGGGTATTTCGAGGGGGGGGGGTTATTATTTCGCCAGAAATTTATTGAAATCCCAGTACTAAAATGTCGTCTGAAACGTACGCAGACGTCGAAAAATGCAACAAAAATCGCCATTTATAAGACTCTAAAGACATTTATAAGTGTGTAGACGTACAAACACTGTTCTCACATAACAGAGTCATCGTTTTTAACGTGTGTTCTGCATTGTCGGGATGACAAACCGCAGCCTTTGTCATTTACGTTATCTATACACTAAATTTGGGGGGGGGGTATTTCGAGGGGGGGGGGTTTATAAGTTCATAGTGTCCATTTTGAGGGGGGTATTTCGAGGGGGGGTATTACGAGGGGGGGGGTATTTCGAGGAAATACGGTAGTCAATATATCGTTAACCATGAACAGTTCTTTCATGCCTGTACGCAGTTTTGAGGGCTCTTTTTGGAATGGTGCCAATGTGTGCTTAAGGTGGCACAATGCCAACACACTGTAACGTTGTATATTGAAATGGTAAAAAGCTTTAAAGAGTTCTACTGACTATTTTCTAGGAAAATTCACTATTTGGGCTTAAGCTTAGGCTTAGGCTTAGGTAAAAATTAGCCCTACTAACCATTTTAAGGTTAGCCTTACTAACGATTTTAAGCTTAGGGCAATGAACCATTCTAAAAATGGCTTAAATAGGTAGTGGTAAAGTCAAATGTCAAATGTGAAGTGAAGTGTCAAATGTAAAGTAAAGTGTCAATTGAGTACCCACATTTTTTTCATATTCAAATCTTATGTTTTTGTAACCAAATCTTACTTTTCAAAATAAGATTTGGATACAAAAACATAAGATTTGGATATGAAAAATAAGATTTGGATACACAATTGACACTTTACTTTACATTTGAATTTACATTTGACACTTTACTTTACATTTGATGTTTGACTTTGCATTTGACTTTACATTTGACACTTTTCTTTACATTTCACATTTGACTTTGCATTTTACTTTACATTTGACACTTTTCTTTACATTTCACATTTGACACTTAACTTTACATTTCACATTTGACTTTGCATTTGACCTTCCATTTGACACTTTACTTTACACTTTAATGGGCTTGGGATTGCTACCAGGTTGTTTTTACCCAACTGTATCAAGGTAACTACCATAGTGGTGATAAATATCACCACTATGGTAGTTACCTTAATACAGTTGGGCAAAAACCATGTTGCCAAACCCGCGAGGTTCATGTTTCATCTCAAACATAGGTTAGTGGCAAAAACGTCTCTCACTAGGCTTGCCGCAAGGCAACCTGGTGTTACTATGGGCATGTTCCATAAGCGACCAGCCGTGGTCGTGTGGCCAATTTTTTGGTCACATGATTGCGACAGTGGTTGCGCGTTTTGTCTTTTAGACAAAATGTGCAAAACATTCGCTTTTGGCAAAATGCCCAGCAGTAATAAGTGGGAGGTGCGTACGAGCATGGGATACCCACCGCGGTGCCTTCCACGATTTCTTTGTTGCTTTTTTACATCTCGCTTAATTGGCGCAGTCATGAGCTGGCACGATGCCAACATTTCGTTTTGTTCATAAATTCAAAAAAAACGCGCCATGCTGGGCCGATCATTGTCTGCCGACCGACGGCAGAAGATTTTGAACATGGTGCAAAATCCATGCGAGTGCAGAGTATCAAGTTCACTGCGTATACCATTTTGAATACAAATAGGCAAAGTGATAAATATTTGAGCAGTTCATCGGGTTTTTTCATCACATCGCAGTCTTTGTAATCGCTTTACCATGTTTTCTTCTTTGTTTTAACGTTTTAGCATAAGGGATAAAGACTTTTTTCCACCAGAAATTTGACTTTGGGGGGCTGTCAAACGAGGAGCAAGGCGCCCAGAAACCTAAAAATCGACATGTGACATAACGGCACCTTTATCTTCAAGAATTCATCCCATGTATATATATCCCGACTAGTGATGGAAAAGCGCCAGAAAAAAGGGCGCCAGGCGCCAATGGCGCCATGGCGCCATACAGAAAGTGAGCGCCAAGCGCCAAGGGCGCCACAGAAAAAGGGCGCCAGGCGCCAAGGGCGCCATGGCGCCATTCGGAAAGCGGGCGCCAGGCGCCAAGGGCGCCACGGAAAGAGGGCGCCAAGCGCCAAGGGCGCCAGGATAAATAAGTGCATACAACACAATGCGTGTGCTAAAAGTGTTTCTACAGCACCCTAGCACATGCATTCACTACTTAATTTGCGTTCTCCAGGGTTTAATGAACAAAGACAACACTAGCAACAAAAAAATTCGAGTAAAATGCACATGACAATTCAAACACAATGGATATTGTCATTTGACAACAATCCATTCACTTCAAATTGACTTTTCCAATCAATGTTTCCTCGAAATGGAAAAAAACGGAATTGCAACGATTTGAATCCGTTTATTTATGATATAGCAAGTTCAATGTTCCATCATTCTCGTCTTATGATCTGTCAGACACATCTCATGAACCGTTACACAAAAGATTTATACCCACTCACACCACTTCGTCCATTTTTAGGGCGAATTCAGATCATCCATGAATGCGTTTTTCATCTTTTTTCCATTTATACAGCACTCACCTTGAAACCCTGCTGGCTAGTGATGGAATGGCGCCATGGCGCTGGTGCCATTTGAGGGCGCCAAAGGGCGCCGCGCCATGGCGCCATTCCATCACTAATCCCGACACAGGTCGCACGTTATCAGGGGAGACATTGAATTTTTTTGTTCCCGATCAGGAGGATAAAGAC
>CAXIWS010000604.1:0-116431 GCA_964036195.1 Sphaerolaimus hirsutus | reverse complement strand
AATATAGCATTCAAAAGATTCCAGGTATTCTTCCCTCCATGGACATCTTACCTTCTGGAGGTATGATGTCCGCGGGGACATCATATCTCTGCGGTCATCATACCTCCAATATATTCGACATACGGAGCTATAATGTCCGCAGTATAAACACTAGTAAAATGCATATATCTGGGACATTATAGCTCCACAATAAATGACCAGCTTATTTGTGCACAAACTTGTGAACATGCTGCCAAGGTGCCCTGCCGCTTTTTGAACTTGCGGTGGGGCCGTGATGCCTATGCTTGATGTCAAAAAAGCGGACCAGATGCGTGTGCCTCACCTGTGTGAACCTCATATTTGGACATGCACATGATTAAAAAATGTGTGTTTCCAAGCTTGAGGCACACACAACTTTTGAATATGGGTGCGTTCTGTACATGGGAGCGTTTTGTACAAGGGAATTCAAGTTCAATGGCCAGTGTAGTATGTGGGCCAAAATTTACAATTTGAATCCATTGTGAATTCCCTTGTGCAAAATGCCCCCCCCCATGTACAGAACGCATCCATGTACAGAACGCACCCATGTACAGAATGCCCCCATGTACAGAACGCATCCATGTACAGAACGCACCCATGTACAGGATGCCCCCATGTACAGAACACACCCATGTACAGAACGCACCCATGTACAGAACGCACCCATGTACAGAACGCACCCATGTACAGAACACACACCTCAAAAGTGAATTTGAAAAATCCATGTCTCAATAAATCTGAATCATTCCAAATGTAGTAAAAAGTTGATTGAACTGAAATAATTTTGTGCAAGATATGGTCTGCAATCCCCAAACGTGTATCAATTTTATATTGCGAAGTGATGATGACCGTCTCCTGAGAAGGTAAGATGACCGCCTGGAGATATGATGTCCACCTGGACATCATACCTTCAGAAGGTAAGATGTCCATGGAGGGAAGGTTTCCGGGGACCCATTCAAAAGCATACAGATGTTTGGCTGCAGCGTCCACTTTTTGTTGGCTTTAGCCATTTTTTATTGGATGTACTTCTTTTCGGGGGCCACAGGCCCAAAAAATTTATAAGTTATTGCAAATCAAGCAAATGCCAAATTTGGCACTGAGAAAGACAATCTATAGTCAAGAAGAAGCCAAATACTAATATTCAAAATATTTTCAACTTGAATGTCACACATTTCTGGTTTGTATTAGTATAATTACTTGATTTTTATCTGAAATTGTTCACCTGAAAGTTGCCACTTGATATTTGAACTGACATTAAGAACTTGACATTTAGAACCTAAAAGTTATCACTTGACATTTCTGACTTGACATTACCCACTTGACAATGACTTGACATGAACCACCTGCCATATTTTCACCTGATAGTTTTCACTTGACATTTATGACTTGACACCTGAAAATTATCACCTGAAAATTATCAGTTGACACCAAAAACTTGACATTTGAATTGAACTATCACTTGACACCAAAAATGACTTTTACTTGTCATTTGACTGGAATTTCACTTGAATGTTGGTATCTCCACTTCATCTCCACTATCTCTATCTCCCTGTTAATAGTGCTTTTTATGCTGTTTTTATCGAGTGGCACCATGTAGTCCAATATGGCACCATTTTTATGAGTGGTGCCATAGACTCCAAAGTGGCGCCATCTTATGTATATTTTTATTTTTTATTTCAAAATAATTTTTCAAATTTTTTTATTTAATTTTTTAATTTTTTTTCTTCAATTTTTTTCTTCAAATGTTTCATTCAAATTTATTTAAAGTTTTTTTATAATTAATTTATAATTTTTTAAATTTTTTTTTATTAATTTAAAAAAAGTAAAAATAAAAAAAAATTTAAAAAAATTTAAAAAATATAAAAAACAAAAAAAACTTAAAAAGAACTTATAATTTTTTTGTTTAATTTGAAAAATTTGAAAAAAAATTTGAAAAAAAATAAATAAAAAATAAATAAAAATTTAATAAAATTTTTGAAAAATTGAACAAATTTGAAGAATAGATGCTAGAATTAGATGCCTCAATTCAGAACTAGGTGCCTCAATTGCCTCAATTTTTTTTAACTTTAAAAAAAATTTAATCAATTTAATCAAATTTTTAAAAAAATAAATAAAAAAATAAAAAATATAAAAAAAAACTTTTAAAAAACTTTTAAAAAAATTTTAATTTAAAAAATGTAATTTTTTTTGAAAAAAATTAAAAAAAGTTTTTTTAAATTTAATAAAAAAATATAAAAAAATGAACAAATTTGAAAAAATAGATGCTAGAACTAGATGCCTCAATTCGGAACGAAATAGGCGCCTCAATCGCCATTTCTGACTCTGTATTACCGCTTGTCATTTATGAGTTGACAGACAACTTGACATTTCACTTGATTTTTCACTTGACATTTGACTTGACATTAACCACTACAACTTTATGACTGAAAGTAATCACTGACTCCAAGGTCACATGCTCAATATCACATCAAGCAGTACTTCAGGCATGTGTGCGCATTTTACACAAAACAAGCAAACTTGAATAACTTTTGTAAATCTCAACCAAAATCGCCAAAAATTGGCTCATTTGAAAGCTCTAGTCATGGCACACATCAACAAATTTTTTTTATTGCCGCATTTGTATTCAAATTTTAAATTTATTGAGGTTTGAAAATTTCAAACAGATACCATCCCAAAGTGGGCGGAGCCTGTGAAAAACATTCCCGAAAATAAGAAATGGCATCATATGCTCTTTCATATGAGCCATCAACCATGAAAATCGGTCGTGTTTCAAGGAAGTTATTGCAGTTTGAAGATTGTCGGGAGAACAAGAAGAACAACAAGAACAACAAGAACAACGACAACAACACTGTCTAGAAAAGAAAATGTGCAATAACTTCCTCCCAACTCGACCATTTGATCTGAAAATTTGCATGGGGGTACTTTTTGACACGGGCTATTCAATGGTATAATTTGTTTTGCCGTAGCTTGTCGCGCTCCGAAGTTATTGCGATTTCAATTTTGCGATTTCCGCATTTTGGTGTGTCGGACCATATTATGGGTGGGTCGCTTGCGCCCTCCCTCGGCAGCGAGGCATCATAGGTAGCTAGCCAAAGGTTCAAAACGGTATTTATCTGGTTATATGTTGCATTTTCCAGTCACAATCCCAAGTCAAGCCTCGGCTAATGTCGGGATATTCCCTTCCCGATTACGATACGGCAATCCTGATCCCGATTCCCGACTTTCAAAAAACCCAGTAAAGTTCTAGAAAACACAGTCACGTTTGAACCCTTGGTACACTCGGTATGAACAGAGAATATTTTTGCGTAAAGATTTTACAATTTGTGTTGGCTGCTTCGTAATTAGAGCATAGCTCATTTCCTTAGAAATATGGAGTGTTGGGTAATATTTTGTCGACACAATAAACAAAAATACAGTTTCCTGGTTACGCAAGTTTGCAAAAGCTCAAATATTGCTTCCGTATTTTTCAACATGATATTATATTTTACTTGCGTAATAGTAATACTTTAGTACATATTACTCTGGTAGAATTACTGAATTAGATAAACTGTTTTTCAAAATTAGGTAGTTTTTGAAAAAAAATGTTTGATATACCGTATCTGCTTGAATAGTTCCCCCTTGAACTACCCTTGTAAGATGAGTGAGGAAAAAACATTTCCCCTCTGAATAACCCCCACTCGAAATACCTCCAGTTTTGAGCGAGCTGGGGATATAATATACGCCCCCTCGAAATACCCCCACCCAAAAAGGGTGTAAAGAGAATGTACATGATAAATATCGCAGTTTGTGATCTGTATTTATAACGCAGAACACACATTAATACCAAAGACTGAATGACGTTAGGACAGGGTTTATGCTTACGTCTATAAACACTTACCTAAACGTCTAGGTAATTGTTGTATTTTATCTACGTCTGTGTATGTGGAATTTCACAAAATTTCTGAGAAAATAATAGACCCCTCTCGAATAAGCTTCCCCTCGAATCAACCCCCCTCTGAATTTCCCGGCGAAAAAATAAACTCCCTGAGGGTATTTCAATGAAATACGGTATTAGGTACCTAATATATTTATAACCTAATAACCAATGACGTCAGGAAAACACTTCTAAAAATAAATTTAGCAGCGTGGTAAATGAAAATCGCAAGGCTTTACATTCATCACGCCTGTCTTAATAAATATCGTAAATATACTATAGGTAATCTACCTAATAATTGCATCGACAGGACACCCCCAGCCAGGGTTGGCAAAATCTCAGAAAAAAATAAAAATAAAATAAAAATAAAGTAGAAAATTTAAGAATAAAATAAAAATAAAATGTAAAATTGAAGAATAAAATTAAAATAAAATACAATTTTAATAAAAATAAAATACAATTTTAGTAAAAAGAATTTTACTTAAATCAATCCTGGTCACGAACTAAAATAAAAAATAAAAATAAAATAAAAATAAAATGAAAAATTGAAGAATAAAATAAAAATAAAATGGAAAATTGAAGAATAAAATAAAAATAAAATACAATTTTAATAAAAATAAAATACAATTTTAGTAAAAAGAATTTTACTAAAACCAACCCTGCCCCCAGCTATAAAACTGAACAATCCCAGTATACCGTATTACCTCGAAATACCCCCATCTGGGTTTATTATTTCGCCAGCAAAATTTGAGGGGGGGGGGGTTAACTCAAGAGGGGGGGGGGTTATTTGAGGGTTTTTTTATATTATTTCGTCAGAAATTTTCGTGAAATTCGTAGTAGAGAATACGCTTTTTCACACACAAAAATGGTAATAAACGCGAGAAAAAAGGTAGTATTGGGGCTATAGATGTACATCTGTACACAAATGAGCGTATAAGTGTATCTGCAATGCAAATTAGTAATTAGTAATAAGTACATCATGTACAACGCATACATGATGTACATCATTCTGGAGGGGGGTATTTCGAGGGGGGGTTTATTATTTCCCCAGCCCATTTTAAGGGGGGGGGGGTTAATTCGAGGGGGGGGTTAATTCAAGGGGGAATAATTCGATGTAAAACGGTACTTCGTTATCGCTACCTTCGTGAGCACTAAAACTGATATTCAGTCATTTTTATGGTGTTGAAAACAATATTTATGTCCACCAGCTTTTTTCTGTGTCGACTATAGGAACGACTGGTAACGGTAAAACTATTAGTGTTTAAAGCAATTCCTGACCAGAATTTTCAGTTACCTACCTAGATATATTTAAATACATTTCAGATTTAAATATTTTACTATCTGGGAGTTACGTCTAACTCCAAAAATTTAACACTTGCATTTTTCTGCTGTTTCATTGTTTTATCCCGTTCCCAAGCCATGTTAGTCAAACGCTGTTTTCATTTTTTTTGTGTTTAGTGATGGAAAAGCGCCGGACGTTGTGATATGGTAACATTCAAAGATATGTCCCGGTCGCCAACCAACAATACGCACTTACCGGATAAAATAGTAGTTTCGTACCGAAATTTAAAGTGAGAAACCTCATAAATCAACTTTGAGCGCATTTAAGTTCACTGGAGTAAGGCGTCCGTTAACTACTGTTGACGGAGATTCAATGGGACTCATTCTGGTAAACTCAACTACGTTCATAGCTGATGTATGAGTTTTCCAAAAATTAATGAAATTTCGATAAAAGAAAAGTACTTAGACACAATTAAAGCGGAGCATAAGCCGCCTCTGCAAATTGAAAAAATGCATTTTAAAGGATCATACAAATATCTACCATGTCCTGTATCCTTTAACCAACCGGCAAGCCTGAGTGTGAGTGAAGGAATTTAACAAATGTTCCTACCTTATTTCTTGAAGGATTCCAACTTTGAATTTGAAACTGAATAGGAATTTGAAACTTCCAGTTTGCAGAGGCAGCTTGCGATGTGACAAAATTCCAATGGTCCTGCGCACATTACTTTTCACACGAAACTTCGAAAACTCATAAATTAGCTTTGAACGTGTTTGAGTTTTCCACAATGAGTCAGTGCTAAGGCCGGAATTAGAGCTCAGCGTCGATTCGACGTGAAATGATGACGTGAAATGATAAAAATTGAATTTTTCAATTCGCTCTAGTTGTGGCTGATAACACTCAGTATTGGACACGATTAAGGTATTGATTCATATATTATCCTTAGAAAATTGTAGACCCGTAGCATGATCCACACTCGTGTAATTAATTTCACGACAACATTTCACGTCATCATTTCACGTCGAATCGACGCTGAGCTCTAATTCCCGCTTAACCTCCGTCAACTGTATTTGACGGCCACCTCATGGTAGACAACTCAAATGCATTCTAAGCTGAGTTGTGAGTTTTCTAAGTTTGTAAGAACAGGTGTGCGTAGGCACAATAGTGAAAAATATTTGCTGCCAGAAATGGCTTCAAGTAAATATTAGCGCCGTTCCATCACTAGTTATGTACTTTGCACACTTTCACCTACCGTATTCTAATAATTTTACAGGGATTACGCTCTGGTGCCAATCGACAGCGTGATAATCGTTGGTGATGGCGGCCGTTTTGTCAATGATCCCGTCAAACGTTTCATTTCGTACGTTGCGATTACGTTTTTGCATACTGTATATCCTCGAATAAAACCCCCTTGGATAACCACCCGATGGATCGGTGAGAAAAATAAGTCAAATGCAGTGCAGTGTCTGAAACCAAAAATACAAAAGAATGTTAGCCCACGGCAGCCACAGCGTTATTTACAAAGTGTAAATCTGAGAGGAAAATAACTGCCGCTTGAATAACTCCTCCCCTTTCAATAACTACCCCTCAAAAACTGTGACGAAAACTAATTTGACGATTCGTGAATATACGGTATTCATATCATTAGGTTGTACGTTTTTATACTATTTTAAAGCACAATTACAAAACAAATTACAAATTTTAGCAAATACTTTTTTCGCGTGCATTTCAGAATGGCCAGGCCGGAGCACAACAGCCGACAGCGAGAAGCTATTAAGAATATGCGTGATTTGGCTATGTTTGGATAGTTTCATTTGCTTCGTTTGACCGATTCTGTTTTAATTATTTTGTGATGCATGTCTAGTGACTCAGGTCTAATGATGCTAACCGCGCCAACATTGTGGCGCCAAGCGCCAAAAGCGTCATGGCGCTTTTCTGCCCTTAAGCGCCAAGAGAAAATCCGCGTTAATGCTGCGATTACAGCTCGACGTAAAGTTCGACTCAGTGTAAAATTGATTTTTTGGCGTAAAATCAATTACAGGTGAATGGATAAAGATACGACGTTGTAATTTCAGTCAAAGAAAGCTTAGATGCAGACATTTCTTGAGTCCAAAGCTCATGAGTTTATTTTAATCGTACTGGGAGTTATGAATTTTAGCACAATTGTTTCAATTATGCGCTGTAAGTTGCGTAAAATTAAAAAAATTTGCGCCAAAATTCATAACTTCTAGTACAATTAAAATAAACTGATGAGCTTTGGACACAAGCAACATCTGCATGTGCGCCGTTATTGACTGAAATTACAACGACATATTTGTAATCCATTCCTTTATCCATTCATCTGTAATTAATTTTATGCCCGGTCAATTTTACGCGCAAGCTGTAATCCCAGCATAAGCGCCAAAAGCGCCATTGCGCTTTTTGCTTTGGCGCTAGCACCAAGCGCCAGCGCGAGGCGCTTTTCGTCGTGGCGCCACCGGCATGCCGCTTTTCTTGGGCATGGCGCTATGGCGCCATGCGCCAAAAGCGCCATGGCAGCTTTTGCTTTGGCGCTAGCGCCATGGCTCTTTTACATCACTACTCGGGTCGTACTTTCGTGGGTTGGCGTACTCGATTCTGTCTACTTGACATTGTCATTTTCAAATATCTACCAAAATAAAAAATCACCGCCAATTCAACATATTTTTGCACCACGTTAGGTCGAATGTCCAAATCAAAGCACTCAATTCAATGAAACTTGTTTCGAACGTAAAAATCTTTTATTTTTCGGTCGCCCGTCTGTTCGTTGTTAATTTATGTCAACAGTGCCATATTGTAAGTATACCCCGGTTACTTTACACCCTGCACGCGTGGTTCCCGCTGGAAGTGTGCCAACAATGGTTAACGCGTCCGAGTTTCATAAAAAGATGACAAAATTGATTGTTGATATAATGTTATTCATTAACATATTCACATCGATGAATTTTTTTCATATTTTTACGGAAATCGCATGATTTAATAATCATTGGCACGCTTCCAACACGAGACATAAATCAGTGCGAGGGCAGAGTATTACGTACGCCGAGTATATTTTCGGTCCGCAAATGAATCTACATGTTTGTATAATTGATCGGGTCGCTGAATTTCTGTGATAAAGCTGGAAATGTGAATCGCACCTATACAGAGAGATATCTGCATTCTGTATGAGAAAACACTTTTTTTCCGGTGCCAATACCATACCCTGCAAAATATCCAAATCCAGAAAAAAATCCATTCTTAGCCGATCATTTGTCATTTGATCGTGCATTTTGCATGACATTTGACATTTTACAGAGTTTGGGAGTGGTCCCAGGTGGAACGGCAGATAAATATTTATTAGGAAGATCAACACATGTTTAAATTAGTTTTTTTGGCCATCTGTATTATTTTTTATTTTACAAAACTCTAACAAAATGATGAATGTTGGATTTGTATTTTTTGCAAAATTTCGCTAGGTGGCAAGTTGTGATGGAAAAGCGCCAGGAAAAATGGTGCCAGGCGCCAATGGCGCCATGGCGCCATTCAGAATATGGCGCCGGGCGCCAAAGGGCGCCAGAGAAAATGGCGCCAACAAGAAAAATCACTATTTCTGCCTGTATATCATCTCGGAAGCATTTACAGAAGAGCAACGTCAAGTGCTATTTACACCATTTTTCCGACGGTGCCTCAAGCCACAAAACTCATCTTATCATTAATATTATATACCGTATTTCCTCGAAATACCCCCAGGGGGTTTATTTTTTCAGAGTGGAAATTTTGAGGGGGGGGGGGTATTTCGAGGGGGGGCTTATTCGAGGGGGGGTTTATTATTTCGCCAGAAATTTTCGGGAAAGATATAGTAAAGAACCATTAAAAGTAGCTATTACTTACCCAAAACCGGTAATAAACGTGATCAAATAGAAATTTTTGGGACATATAGACATACGTGCTAAAGTCGGCAGACGTATCGCCCTACAAACATTTGCGTCAGTCTCTCCAGTGGAGAGTGCATGTCGTCATTTTTGTGACGCAATATTTTAATGATTGGAATAGATCGGGTCACGTATGAAAACTTGGCCCTTGTCCCAGTTTCCAGTTGCGTATTATACAAATGCGAGTGAAAAGTCAAAGTTAGCTAAAAATCGTTAAAAGTTTTCAACTGGCCAATTTCCACCTTTACGATCGCTATTTTTGTTTATTTACATGGTTATATAGTTAGTGTTAGCCTTTTTTATTCACATTTATAGCGGATTTCGCAATTTTGGCTGGCTGCCAAGTTCTCATATGGGGACTCTTCCATTGGAACGGAGCCAACGAATGAAAAATTAACAAAAACGGTAAAAGGGTCATTTATACAGTCAAATTTTACCGCTTCCAACGAGGGAAACCCATTCTTTAACCACAGCGACTCGTAACCCATCGACTCGCAAGCCAAAGTACATCAAGATTAAAGCCAAAGTGCCTCGTCTCTAAAGCCGCAGTCAACCAATCGACCCATCACCAAAAGTGTATCATTATTTAACCCCATTGTGTCATTATTAAAGCCATGCGTACATAGTGCATATTTTGTGTCATTATTAAAGCCATGTGTACATTATATTTACTTCATATATATATAAACTGCCGGTCAATATAAACTGGCTTTCGCTAAAATTTTTTTCAAAAGTTTGTAGTTTGATCCAGGAAGGGAGTTCGGCCAAGGTGTTTGTATTTTTGGATAGCCCTAACATTTGTCTACTCGCACCCCCGGGGGGACCCCTGTGGCTGCACCCCCGCAGCCACAGGGGCGCCTCCCGTAAAAAAATTTCATATTTGAGTTGGTCAATATAATCAAGCTTTTTGCGGCATTTTTTTTGCTCGCTTTACACAGAATCTGTAATGCGAACAAAGCTATCCGATTTGGATACTTCAGGTGTAGAAATTCACGCTCTTTCTTTTGAGCATGGATTCAAGCCCTGTATCCAAAAAAAATCGCGATTTTTTTAAGTTTATCGCTGATTTAAAAAAATCAGTCTATCGTTACTGAATCTACAGGGTGGGGGTAAAAATTTTACTGTGGGGGGGGGGTGAAAACTTAACGATGGGGGTTGAAAATTTGACATAGTATACAGAAAACTATGGCGCACATTTTGAATACATCACCCCCACACATCTGTACACACATAAAAAACTTTCGTATAATAAAATTTGAAATATGAAATAACTTTTTCTCGTCCAGGGGCGGAGGAGGACAAGAAAACGTTAGTTTAAAGTTCAAATTTTATCTTACGAAAGTTTTTTCTGTGTGTACAGATGTGTGGGGGTGATTTATTCAAAATGTGCGCCATAATTTTCTGTATACTATGTCAAATTTTCAACCCCCATCGTTAAGTTTTCACACCCCCACAGTTAAATCTTCACCCCCACCCTGTAGATTCAGTAATGATAGACTGATTTTTTTTAAATCAGCAATAACTTTAAAAAGTCGCGATTTTTGTTGGATACAGGGCTTGAATTTATGCTCAAAAGAAAGAGCGTGAATTTCTACACCTTTTAGTATCCAAATCGGATAGCTTTGCTCGCTTTACACATTCCGTGTAAAGCGAGCAAAAAAAATGCCACTAAAAGCTTGATTATATTGACCAACTCAAATTTGAAAAAATTTTATGGGAGGCGCCCCTGTGGCTGCTGGGGTGCAGCCACAGGTAGGGTGTCAAATTTCCGTTTCCGTTTTCCGTTTCCGCCTTTCCGCAGGAAAATTTTTTACCTTTCCGTTTTCCGTTTTCCGGCAGCCGAAAATTTTTTACCTTTCCGTTTTCCATTTTCCGGCTGCCAAAAAATTTTTACCTTTCCGTTTTCCGTTTTCCGGCAGCTGAAAATTTTTTACCTTTCCGTTTCCGTTTTTCCGGCCCATTTTTCCGTTTTCCAGCTGAAAAATTTTTACCTTTCCGTTTCCATTTTACCAGGCCATTTTTCCATTTTCTGGCTCGATTTTCAGTTTTCTGGCATTTTTTCATTGTTTTTCCAATCTGTATTTATCTTCAATTGGCTCATCCCATTGTGTTGTTTTTGTCTCTTGGAGCAGCATTGACTACTAGGATTTCAGGGTCAGTGAAACAGGTGCTGTGAACCCAATTGGGTCATATGCTGACACCAATAATTTATTCAAGTTTTGTCTGGTTGGTGTTGTGATGCTGTCAATTTGCAATTTTGGTGTTGATATTGCCAGCATGTCTGTTCGGTGATTTTATTTCATGCCCATTACTGCGACAATTTTATTCACCTTTGGACTCCTGTTGTTTTCTGCTATTTCATTCATGACTGATCTGGAGTTTGACAGCCATTCCCTCATGTTCATAGAACATTGGTTAAAGAAAGCATTGACTTTGTAATATAGTTCTAAAGCTTCAACTTCATTTGTGACACTCATGATGAAGTTATCGACGTAAATGTTGTTTATTATCATCGCCAACTGGTTTTGTTCCCCTTCATTTTCTTCATATTCATTCATGTTGTTTATTGTCACATTTAAATGGTATTTTATGACTGCTCCCAAAATTGCTGGGCTGCAGACAAGTCCAAACAGTACGCATTTAAAACGAAGTACTATTAAGTTATTTTCAGTTACTGGTTTTGAGGCATCTTTCAGCCAGAAAAATTGTGTGTAGTCTCTAGCTTGGTCATGCAATCCTATTTACAAAAATGCCTTTTCAATATCGGCAATTAATGCTAGATTGTCTGCTCTGAACCTCAGGAATAGGCCCAGTGCTAATGGTGTTGTAATTGGTCCTCTAAAAAGGCACTTGTTGAAACTGGGCTTACCTGCCGACCCATCGTACACAATTCTGCATGATGTCGATTTACCCGGCGTGATTACTGGCTGGTGTGGCAGGTAATGAATCCCCTTGTTGTCTGTTTTGTTGTCACAGATCTCAATTATTCCCTTTTCTAGTTGGTCATCCAAAACTTTCCGGTATTGTTTGAATAAGTTTGGATCTTTGTTGAATCTTCTTATCAGTGATTAAAAGTGCACCAAGGCTTCTGCTTTTCCTGTGGGCAGATCACTGATACTCTCTTTATATGGCCAGTCAATATAGTATCGTTTGTTGTTGTCGTTGAATTTTATGCTATTTATTATCATCTCCTCTGCAATGTTGTCATCAATTGCATAGGGGTCATCAGTGATTCCCACTGCTTCTAGACTGTGAAATTGTCATAGTGTTTCCTTTCCTATAGCCACTATGGCTACTTTTTGATGATTTTTTGTTGGTTCAGTTAAGCTTGAACTACAAGTGAAGTTACAGGCATGATCCATAGTTGCCATAGATCCATAATGTACAGCTACCACAATCAAAGCCAAACAGGCAAACCTGCATGCAGGTTTTCCTTCTGCAAATTTGTCTATTACCGTGCTAATTTCACTTTATTTTTTTCCGTTTCCGTGAAAATTTTGCTTTCCGTTTTCCGTTTTCCGGCATTTCATTTTTCCGTTTTCCGTTTTCCGGCCGACAATTTTTTTTTACCTTTCCGTTTTCCGTTTTCCGCGGAGTGAAATTTTTTTACCTTTCCGTTTTCCGTTTTCCGGCATAAATTTTTTTTTACCTTTCCGTTTTCCGTTTTCCGTAAAGTGAAAAAAATTTACCTTTCCGTTTTCCGTTTTCCGTAAAAAAATTTTTTTGACACCCTAGCCACAGGGGTCCCCCCAGAGGTGCGAGTAGACAAATGTTAGGGCTATCCAGAAATACAAACACTTTGGCCAGACTCTCTTCCTGGATCGAACTACAAACTTTTGAAAATTTTTTGAGCGAAAGCCAGTTTATATTGACCGGCAGTTTATGTGTATTTATTTACGTGCCAGAGGATACATGAGGGCGTGCGCAAATAACAAGGAAATATGGGTTTACACGGTAGGATAAACATGCGTGATGTAGGATCAAATGACGGAAAAAATACTCGCAAATCTAATAAATATATCGCGCCCACTTTTATTTATTTATTTATTTAATTAGATAGAGCGGACTGGAGCACAAGATATTGATTTTATTTCTCATACACCTAGGACAACCAAACCACGGATACGTCCTTCCGCACAAAACGTCTCACAAAAATTTATGTATGGGAGCGTCAAGACTTCAAAATATAAAAACTATTTATAAATACAGAAATATTTTCAAAAGCAATTTCCCAATATTATCACTAATTGCGCAGGTGTTTCACACGATTTTGCGCGCTTCGCTTTTGTGATTTTACGACTTTCCTTCCCTTGAGCGCATGGACACCTGGAATTATGGTGAGGTTTCGTTTCAAACTTTTGTAAATCTATCATAAATAATAATGACCATGTCCCCAGAGTTGGTTGATTTCGAGCTGGTAAGAAAAACGTTCATATCGATACTATTTTCGGTCAATTTTGTAGCTATCTATCAAGGTAAACTTTATCTAGAGCAAAAAGATGGCTGGCAGAAGGATTCCTTCCCATTGTATTTACATGCAAATGTTCAGCGATGTTCATGACCTTTCAATACAAGGCCTGACCGTAAATCGTGTCCAAAATTTTGCCGTAATGCATGTTCAATCAGACGAAAACGTGTACAATTTTCCAGTGCATGTGATGCGCAATTTGATGGACCCGCCTCAGAAGTGTGTCCTTAAACATCTAAGTATTTTTCACATTATTCACCCAAACCCCAAATATGATAGTGAAGTTCACACAAAAGTTGAGCAGATGATATAGTAATGCCCATAACCCACCTTGCAGTGATGCTGACATCCTTCTGTACAATGTAAATGGACATGTTGCCATGGTAGCCAGTGCTTTAGCAGTGCCAATTGACCAGTGTATGAGACATCAATATGTTGTGGCAGAGTTCGACGTTGTCGGATCTGAGGAGAGTGTGCCGGTATGTTATTTTAAAGTAGAAAGTTTTTTGCAGACATTCTAAGATGTGATTTTCACCCGGATGTTTAATGCACAGAATATCGCCGTGGCTGGTATGACCCCGATCAGTCAAATGATACGCTTTCTGGTATTCGATTTAGAAAATGGCGCCAATGTGCACTATCATGTGCACGCAAGGGATTTTGGAGGATGTGATGTTGTAATGTCATTTTAAATACGCACATTTTTTATGTGGTTAGATATTTACTGAACTTGTTTTTAATTGCCAGTGCAACTTATCCCCATGAGAAATAAGTGATTCAAGTGATACATAGTTTGATCGAATTCAGTTCAACGCTATATTTTTTTCAAAAAATAAGATTTTGTTGTTTTTATAATTTTTTTTTGAGTTTCAGTTGTTATGACACTGTTGTTGAGTATCAATATCCAGCATGAAAGACGCGGAAATAAATAAGAAACTGAACACATGTTGAAATATTTCCTGCAGATAACATAACCGAATTCCGATTTTAAGTGACCCAGCCACTGGGCCAACACGCTTTGGAGGTAAGATAAACACTAAAAATAAAATCACCCCGACTGGGTATAATCCAGACATAGATGATTTTTACAGTATTTTTTATCTTACACATAGCATGTTGGCAACAGTGGCTGGATCAAATGTTACCCACGAAGATTCAACCCAACACAAACCAACTTATCTAATAAATCTCGGTGCCTGCTGCAGTTTGTACCATCCAACATACCAAATTTTGAAACACAGCTATAGGCACATTTAAAAGTGGCAAAATTCTGGCGATATAAGTTAAGTTTGGGACAGATGTGTATTATGTGCGTCACATTGCTTATAATTTTTGTTGTTGTCGTTGAACAGGCCAGGCATATTTGTCTGCCATGATTGGTGTGATCACGCAATCCATTGTGCCTGGCGGCATACCAACGCAATTGTGTGTATTTCAGGCTTTTTGGCGTACATACTGACTCGAGATTATTTCGCAACTGACTGATTTTTTGGCTTTTCATTGCACCTAAAGAGATAGTGCGTCTATTGTGTTCTATAGCTTTTTTCAAATTTGATTTTGTTAGACAAAGTGCGTTATTTTTACACGTATTAGTTTCTTTGCATGAGCTTTCAAATTGGGCGATAGAAGCTTCACACGTATTTTTCAACCTAACATTCCCAAGCATTTTTGCATCTGACAAATACGAAATTTTTAACAGTCGATCATTTTGAAGTAAATGCATGTATCTGTAATATGTGAGTACCATCTGATGATACTTGTCAGAGGGAAGACTCCCCCCCAGGTCTACGATAACACTAGCTGAGCTGCAGGTATTTGGGAGACCTACGCAGCGTTTCATTGTCTTTAGATACAACTTATCCATTTTATTTAGCGTGATTTTGTCAACCCCCGTTACTTCAAGCCCGTACATACTCTGTGGCTCAACGTAGCCTTTGTAGCATATTTTAGGGTAGTGCAACGGTGTCACAGTGCTTTTAGATGAAAGAATTGCTAGTGAGCTAAATTTTAACATTTTACTGTAAGCATCCAGAATGTGTTTACGAAATGGATTTGCATCAGAGGTAATTGTGATCCCTAGGTACTTTGTTACATCGCATTCATGGATTTCACCCTGTTTTCCGGGTTCAAGCCATCCAAGTGGCCATTTCATAGGTGTAGACTTATCACCCCATCGTAATATCATTGATTTTGATGTATTTATACTTACATTCCAGTTCCATGCCCAATTACTAAATAATTCCATTATTTTCAGTAATTCATATTCTGTGTTGGCTGTTAGGCAGACGTCATCTGCGAAAAATAGCCCCGGTATTTTGGCAGTATTTTTATCTATTTTTGCTCCGTACCCCGATTTTAGGAGTATGTGGGCCAAATCATACATATAGATTGCGTAAAGAGTTGGGCTGAGTGCACAGCCTTGTGCTACTCCGTAGGGATAATCCAGTTCTTCACTTGTGTAATCAGCATACGTCATTTGTACCTTAATGTTAGTGTAGGCATTCGATATGGCTGAAATGATTTTCATTGGTAGTCCTAAATCTTCCATTTTTTTCCAAAGTTTTTCTCGAATAACTCGGTCAAATGCTTTTTGAGCATCCACAAAGCATGAATAGAATTTATTGCCGTTGATTTTGGCGTAATTGTTGCATGACTTAAGTATGTGGACATTGTCACATGTGCGTCGGTTCGGTCGGAACCCTCCCTGTAGCTCTGTGAAGATGTCATATGTTTCGCAAATGTTAATGAGACGTTTGTTAAGAAGAATCATGTATAATTTCTTGATATTACATGAAATTCCCAACGTCCTATAGTTTTTCATATTTGATTTTGGTCCCTTTTTGTGAAGGAGTACCATTTTGCATATTTTGGCTTCATGTGGTATCTCAGCTCCATTTAGCCACTTATTGAATAAATGCAATATCGATTCCTTGAAAGTGCCGCTCATATGTTTGAAGTATTCATGGTGAATATCTGTTGTTCCAGGAGATTTGTTATTTTTCAAGTGTTTGATAGCGGTGTTTAGTTCTTCTATTGTGAAGTCATCTGTCATGCCCGTCTCTACTAGTGTTGATGAGCTCAGGAGAGGTTCCACTGTTGGACATTCTTGATTCCCCGGATTAAGTTGCATTACATTAGCCCAAGTTTTTTTAAGCTCAATGTTCATGCCTTCAGATGTGTTTATTGGAGCTCCAGATTCAGTTTCCATTGTATGTATGATCCCCTGATTTGTATGTTTGTTTTTATTCACATGTTTATATATGTGATTTATGTTTTTGTTGTTCGCCGATGTCAATTTATCCAGCTTTTTGCTATTGTTTTCACGTTCTATTCTTACTTTAACTGCACGCAATTGATTTCTCAATTTTGCATGCATGTGTCTGTGTCCCTCGTTCCCTGTTAGTTTATATTTCTTTCGTTCTTTAGCCATGCGTCTATGTAATTTCTGAATTTCCCTGTTAGGTTTGTTCACCCGTTTTGTATGCTGATTTGGTCTGTTTTTAGTAGCCGTGGTTGCAGCATCATGTATACTTTTGATTATATCTGCATATTCTGTCGGGATATTGGTATCAGTCTGTGTGCTGACCGTGGCAAAATGGATGGATAAAGAAATACAGAGAATTGATAATTAGGCTCATATTTGCACATTTACTTATTTGCACTAATTTACAATTTATGCACTATATTAATTTACTACGCAAATTGTATTTCCTGCACTATATTATTTACCCATGGAGAATATTCGATTAGGAAAGTGTTCTATAAGTTATTGATAGGTTTATGTGGAATGTTTAGGTTAAAAGGTCAAATATGTTATTATTAGGTGTATTAATATAAAATTAGGCTCATTCAACTCGCCGTAATTTTCTGATCATGATTATATATACATTTACATAGTTTACATGCAATCTGGAAAAGTCAAAACTTGTAAATATTTACGTGCTGCGTAGTTATCTAGGCCAGCGTCCTAACAGAGAAATAGTGCCCTGTATGCAACTAGCATTTACTGTACGTATTTTACAAAGCCCTTCGCGTAGGCATAATTGTTTAACCCTGTCCACAACTTATATTTATATTTACTTAATAATTATAATACTTTGCTCAAGCTGAATATATTATAGACCCTGCTCAATTAATATACCCATTTACCTCGAATAAGTCCCAACTTGCCAATTATGAAATGTACGTTTCCAGGAGGTGATTATTATTATTATATCGAATGTACCCTGCTCTATTTACGTCATTAGGAACATTTACACTACTATTTACAGTTTTCGAACCCTATTATATTAGTTCCAATGTGCGTCAATGTTCTCTGACAAATTGAAGCAAATTAGTAAATCGGCCGAGTTTGCCGACTTCGCGCCTCTCAAGATTAATAGTTTTTCCATTAGCCCAATTTGTACCTGGTATTTCTTTACCATAATTGTTTGAATGTATGCACGCGCGGTATAAGGCAACTGTTTCGGCTAGATGTGTTTATTTGTTGCATTCATGTCTTATTTGTGCATTTGTATTAGGAAATTACTGTAGCTGTTTTTTCTATACGTGATTTCCGTGTCTTAGCTACTTTGAGAGTTTTTACTTCAGTCTGCGAACCCACCCCAAGTGAACAAAATAAGCTAGCGATAGAAACTTCGACTAGGAAGCTCGCTAGGCTTTGCGCTTTTGTAACACGCTGTATCTGATCAAAATAAAGTACCTGAAACAATCTCGAAACCCCTTTTCAACACACAACTACGAAATAAACTCAACTTGGCTGTCGACAAGTGGACGTTCGGCAACAACGGGAAATCAACCACTCTAAAGGCCGTTTCTCACTACGGTCTTGAAGCAGCCGGATTCGGTGGTAGAAGACGCTGACTTCGGTGGCTTCATCACATGGCGCAGCGAGCAGGGTGATTGCATGACATTGTGCTATCACCAAGCCGGAACGGACATTGTGCGGCAGTTGGCAGAACTTCAAAAGTCCTGCTGAACATCAATTGGCCTTGGCTGAGCGTTGGCTGTTGATTTGCAGACAGCATTGTGCCAAAGTCACGGCACTCCTGTCTACATCCTGGGAGCGGTTCTACGCTCACGCGCGGAGGACACTGGAGTTCTGACAAGCCTGTCAGGATTTCAGGCAGCTTTCACCAGTGTTCTGGCAAGGTGCTAGACGCTGGGCGGCACCGGCATTTGACAAGGAGTCATTGTCGGACGGTGGTCAAACTTTCGCTGGACGCTCCTGGATATCTGGACACCAGTGACCGCTCGCACGTCCTTCCTATGCCGAGGGAGGGTGACCTGACAGAGACAGGATCGCCACAGAGCCACGCTAGTCAAAGGGCTGTTTTTGGGCATTCGCGGAGGTCCCTCGCTCCACTGGGTAAGAGTGGACTCATACCTCGGAAGTGCAAAAGTAGGGGTATCAGTGTACAAAGGGCTGTAGCTGACAGAGGGCTGTAGCTGACAGAGAGTGGATTTGAAAACCAAGTATTAGGATACTTGGTAGCGTGTAGGGGCTTTGCGGAGCTCCCATCAAATATACACGCTGTGCCTGCTCGGTACCATCAGATCAGACAGCACAAAAGTGCCAGAATTCTGCATTGCACAGGCGCAATTGCAGAGCAGTGTACAGAAACACTGCCCAGAATCAGAAAGTGCACCAGAGTGCACAGAAACGTGTCACAGGTGACACGGCAAGCGCAGCACTGCGCACAGCGGCACAGGAGCCGCTCAGGAAAGCAAGTGGCCGGCGTGGTCACAAGGCACACAGGCGTGCCAGAAAGAGCGCCAGAGCGCTCAGAAAGAGTGTGTACGGACCCTCTTTGGGCGCACACTGCTGGGCAAATAAATTGTTTATTGTCCAGGTGGATTTGACCGGTGTGTTGAAGTCAACGCGTGTAAACAATCACGTCAGGGGCTTTAGGAACACACCTGGTGCCAGTGCAGTAAAGGTCAACGCGTGAGAACACGTCAGGGGCCTGTAGGACTGCATTGGTATTGTGCGTGGCACAACAAATCCGTGGTGCACAGAGCACTACACAGAAAGACGCAGAGAAGCGTCCCAAGCGTCACAGGCGACGCACTATAAAGAGAAACAGTGAAGGAAAATTCATCAGCAAAAATGGTTTCACCAACGGGTCACATCAGAAAGACCCTGGGGCCAGCAAAGCACAGGGTGGAAAGTAGATTGGCAAGAGAATTTGCCAAATATGACCTGGAACTATTTGCGGAAGCATCAAAGGATGATAAGAGAACAGAGATGAGAAGAGTGATTGCATCTGTCAAACAGGAGGGTGCAAAATTGGAAAGTGCAATGAATGCAGTGAAAACTCAATTTGACGCATGGAGGGACATCGTCAAGGACATTGACGAACCCGACCAGATGGAACAAGAACAGAAGATATACCAAGACTCATATGAGGAATATGCAAATATGTCAGACTTGGTAACACAGAAAGTAGTAGCCATGAATGTGTACATCGAAGAGTTGCAAGACATGATCCAGCAACAGAGCGGAAATACTATGTATGAAGTCAATACAGCATTCATACAGCAGATGGCTGCCCAGATGGCTCTGACAGCTCAGGGAGCTGCTCCGGGGGCCAGTTCAACCAATGCAACCACAGCAAAAAGCGTCAAATTGCAAAAACTGGAAGTGGAACAGTTTACTGGGGAAATTGTCAAATTTCGATCATGGTGGCAAATGTTCGAATCCCACATTCACAATCGGACAGATTTAGAGGACATTTCCAAGTTCTCATACTTGAGGAGCTTGCTGAAAGGTTCAGCATTTGGCATGATCAGTGGATTGAGTGTGACCGCAGAAAATTATGCACCCGCAATTGCAATGCTCAAGAAGAGATATGACCAGCCAGTTGTGGTCAGAAACACGCTGATGAGTAATATTATGAAGCTGCGACAGGCCAGGAATACCTGTCAGGATATGAGAATTTTGTTCGATGCAATTGAAAGGCTGCTCCAGCAGTTGGAGTCACTGGGTGAATCAGTGGAACATCCAATGCTGTTGAGTCAGCTGCAACAGAAAGTACCACCCGAGGTTCTCAGAGAAATCCAGAAGGAACAGGGAACTGAGGAAGCCTTGACGGTGGAAAAATTCAGAAAGCTGTTTGGCCAGCAGCTAGCGCTCAGTGAGGCTGTACAGCACGCACAGCAAACTGAGGCACCAGTTCAGCAATCGCGCCAGGGATTCGGGAATAATCCACGCGCACAGCAATTCAATAATCGATTCCAAGGCAATAGGAATCGATTCAGAGGGCCAGAGAACCCAAGGACCAGCACAGGGAGCATGTCTGTGATCCAGAATGGTCAGAGTGCACCACAGGCTGGATTCATGAATCCTGGGAGGCCGTGTGTGTTCTGCAATGACACACAGCAATTACACTTTAATGATAAGTGTCCAAAGTTCAAAACTGCCAGAGAAAGGAGAGTGGTTTTGTCAAAGGCAGAGCGATGCCTGAGATGCCTGCAGAAAGGGCATTACATGAATCAATGTCAATTTACGAGAAGTTGCTTCTATTGCAAGTCCAATAGGCACCACACTGCGGTGTGCCCAGAGAAATTTGGTGACAATGGCAATGGAAACGCTGGACGGCAAATTCCAGCGTTCAGAGCGAATGGTCAACAGAGTGGCCAGCAAGCAGCAAACAATGGCAGAAAGTCTGTGCCGATGGCAGGTCGACCAGCACAGAGCCAACAGAGAAAGGCCACAGTGAATTGTGTCACTGTGGAAGAAGCTGGACCAGAAATGGTGGAGACAGAAACCATATCCAGCACAGTGGTTACAGAACCAAATACAAAGCAAAAGAATACGTCAGTGAACCTGTCAGTAAACAGGAATATGTCAATGTTGATGACAGCCAGAACCGTGATTGAGGCTTCAGAAATGGATACAGAGATGGAGCCTGAACAGCCACCACTACAGATTCAAGCGTTCCTGGACACAGGATCCCAGGGAACTTACATGTCAGAGAAAGTGGCCAAGAAACTCAATTTGAAGAGTACAGGTGAACACCACATCCAGGTGTACACATTCGGAAATGAAAAGCCGCACTATAAAGTAGTACAGCAAGTGGAATTCAGAATGCGGCTAAGAAATGGCCAGAAAGTTGATATGGTGGCTGATGTGGTCCCGACGTTGACCACAGAACAAGTCAAAGTGCCTGTGTCAGAACAGGACGAAAAGTACCTGCAGAAGTACTTCCCGGATGAGAGTTACTTTGCAGACAGAATTCCCAAAGGAAAAGGGACAGAGTGCAAGTTCAAGCCAGACATTATAGTAGGCTTGAATTATTTCTGGGACTTGATGTCCAGAAACACCAGCACCACCAGACTTCCGTCAGGATTGTATGTCATTCCATCAGAATTGGGATTGCTGATGGGAGGTGGGCAGCTGACGAGCAACAGAAATCAATGGACCACGGATGGCGCATATCCGGTGGTAGTCAATACAATTGTGCATCAAATTCAGAGAGAAAAGTGGTACGAGGAAGCACCGTTGTCAATTGCTCCTGTACCAAATGTCAAAGACATGGACAGACTGGATACCATTGGCATAATGGACCAGCCAGACCTCGTCGAGGACGATGAGGCCATCAAGCAATTCAATGAGAGTGTACAGAGAAACCCAGATGGACGGTACTCTGTAAAGTTCATGTACAAACCAAATTTGCATGAACTCCCAGATAACAAAGCAATGGCGTTCAAAAGGTTCAGATACCTCACCAACAGGCTCAAGAGAGACCCAGAATTACTGGAGAAAATTCAGGCAATCATGAAAACGCAAGAGGAGCAAGGAGTGATTGAGAAAGTGCAAGAGGATATTATGGATGGCAGAAAATTCCATATTTTGCCTCATCAACCAGTGATAACGCCAGAGAAAACTACCACAAAGGTCAGAGAGGTATATGATGCCTCAGCAAAACCGCCAGGCATGCCAAGCTTGAATGAGTGCATGTACCGCGGTCCAGTAATACTACCACAGCTGGTAGGGATGCTGATGCGATTCCGGTTGCATGGAATCGCCCTGGTCGCAGACATAGAGAAAGCGTTTCTGCAGATTAGTCTGCAGGACAGTGACAGAGATGTGACAAGATTTCTGTGGTACAAGGATCCCACGAAACCATCTATGGAGGACAATATTCAGATTTACAGATTTGCCAGAGTGCCATTTGGCATAATCTGCAGCCCAGCGCTGCTGGCGCTGACAGTCAGATACCACCTGAATCAAGCTGGCACAGAAAATGCAAAATTGATCGATGAAAATCTGTATGTGGATAATTTGATCCTCAGTGTGGATACAGAGCAGAAAGCAATCGAATTGTACCAGGAATCCAAAGTGCTGTTCACAGAGGCACAGATGAATCTGAGAGAATGGAACAGCAACAATAAGAGTTTTACTTGGCAATTGGCAGAGTCAGATGTGGCCAAGGAAATTGTCACAACAGTCCTAGGAATGAAATGGGACATAGAAAGCGACCAGATGTGGCTGAAAACGCCGAAGACAGTCCAGAAATCACAATTATCAGAAACTGACCAGAAAATCAAACTTCCCACGAAAAGGACAGTTGCAAAGGTGACTGCGGGATGTTTTGATCCAATGGGACTCGTTAGTCCTGTCCTACTGCCAGCAAAGAGATTTTTGCAAACGTTATGGCATTCAGGACCAAGTGCCAAAGAATGGGACACACCCCTGTCTGAGGAACAGACAGCAATTTGGCAGCAATTAGAGACAGAATTGCTCAAAGTTGGACAGATCAAGTTCAACAGAAATTTGAATTATCAGAGTGGTGCAGATGCACAACTGCACATCTTCGTTGATGCCTCAGCAATGGCATACAGCGCAGCGGCATATATATGCCAGAAAACAGATAATGACAGCGGCACGTCAAGCCTGCTGTACTCCAGATTGAGACTCGCTCCAAAGAAACCAGAAGTGACAATTCCACGGCTGGAATTGTTGGCAATGTTGATCGGCAGCAGAATGTCAAAGTTTATTCACAAAGAGCTCAAGGACGTCAAATTCAGTCAAACAGTTGTATGGTCAGATTCAACCTGTTGTCTGCAGTGGCTGACGACAGCGAAGCCACTGGCATGTTTTGTCAAGAACAGATTGGATGAAATCAGGAAAATTCAGAGTGAGACAGAAAACATGCACATCAGACACATCACAGGACTGGAGAACCCAGCTGACATGGCCACAAGAGGCATGAATATGTCAGAGTTGGAAGGCAGTAACCTGTGGTGGAAGGGGCCAGAATGGCTAATGACTGGAGAGTGGCCAGAGCCAAAAGTGGAGCCAGTCACGCCAGAAGTAATGGCAGAAATCAAGAAAGAAGAGCTCAAGTTCCCAAAAGCCAGTCCAATTTACCTGGGCGCCACACAGCAAGTGGTCAGTGACCCAGATGCCAGCAATGTGCAAGCTGATGAAAGCAAGCAAAGCAACCCATTGGGAATTGAGATTCAGAGATTCTCATCACTGACAAAGTTACTGGATTCAACAGTATACGTGATGAGATTTGTGCGACAGATGCACAAAAAGTGCAGCAGAAATGGCAGTCAGAGTGAACTGTCAGAAATCATGGAAAGTATCTGTGGTACAAAGAAACCACAGGGAATTATCAACATTGAAGAGAGAGAGATTGCGTTGAAATATTGGATCAAAGTGACGCAACAAAATCATTACAAAAGAGTGGCAGAAATTCTGGCAACAGGCCACAGCAAAGGCAACCAGAATGGCAAGAAAGCAGCTGCAGACCAGCAGTTGATCAAATGGCTCAATGTGCAAATGCATCAGGATGGAATCCTGAAGTGCCACGGCAGAATGGAGCATACAGACCCACAGGAGGTCACAGTGCCACTCATACTGTTGCCAGCAGTGGCTACAGTGACTCAGCTGATCGTCAGAGACCAGCATGAGAAGTTGATGCACGCAGGAGTGCAACACACATTGGCAGCAATCAGACAAAAGTACTGGATTACACAGGGCAGACGGGTGGTCTACAATGTGACCAGAACCTGCCCAACCTGTAAGAAATTGGGAGCGAAGCCGTACCAGCTTCCACCAATGCCAGATTTGCCAGAAACCAGAGTTCAGAGAGCCAGACCATTCCAGTACACGGGTTTGGATTATTTGGGACCAGTTTGGTACAAAGTGGACAAAGATCACAGGAAAATGTGGATCTGTTTGTTCACATGTATGGTGACACGTGCAGTTCACCTAGAAAGTGTGTTAGACATGACAGCACAAGAATTCCTGAACGCAGTCAGGAGATTCATCGCCAGGCGCGGAAAGCCTGAGGCAGTGATTTCAGACAATGCGACGCAATTCAAATTGACAGAAAAAGTGCTCAGCACAAGCACTGACAAGGCTATCAATACTGGGAAAGAATGGTCAGAAATGGTCAAAAGTGGAGCAGTACAGACTTACTGCTCACAGCAACAAATCCAGTGGAACATGACTACTCCTATGGCACCATGGCAGGGAGGAGTCTATGAGAGAATGGTGGGCATCACCAAGAAACATTTCAAGGCAGCTGTGGGGCACAGAATGTTAACCCTGCAAGAATTGTTAACACTTCTGCCAGAAGTCGAGGCAGTGATCAACAGCAGGCCAATCTCTTATATCTATGGTGATGTAAAAAGTCTCAGAGTGCTGACGCCAAAGGACTTCCTGACAGGGGAAGGTCAGATTGGAGCACCACAGTTTGATGCAGACAAAGATGGAGAATTTGTGCCCAGAATGGATAACGCAGCGAAAATGCAGAAATATAGGGAGACAACCCAGCAAACTTTGGATAAGTTCTGGGATTTGTGGCATCAAGAGTATATCCCAAGCTTGAGGGAAAGAACTCAGGTGACGCACAAACATGGCAGATTGACATCGACTCAAGAACCCAAAGTGAATGAAGTTGTGCTGATTTATGAAGAGAACATGCCCAGAGGTGCATGGAGGATGGGTCGCATCGAGCAGTTAGAACCCAGCAAAGATGGACAGATTCGCTCAGCAAAAGTCAGAACTGCCAACAGAAATGTGGTCAGCAGACCACTCAATCAATTGTATCCGCTGGAAATCAATTCAAAGACAGTGGATATCCCAGAGACAGCAGTGACAGTCAAAGTGGATTTACTGGACCCGGCAATTGTCCAGAAACATGTCAGAAATCAGAGCTCGAACAGAGACTCTGTACAGAACCCTGCTCAGAGGAACTCAGCATCGGATAGAGTCCTGAGAAGTGCAATAGGGAAAACCACAGCAACCACCAGCAGTCTAGTGATTGGAATGCTGTGCATGGTGTTGATGCTGACAGGCATGTCAGAGTCAGCAACGCTGAGAGAAGCCGGCAAAGCTTACAGCGAAGTATTTTCCAGAACATACGTTCTAGAAACCTCAACAGTAAGGCCACCATCATTGGCAGCGCATCATGGATTGCCGCCCTTGCCTTCAGAATGGCCACCAAAATCTGTCAGAGAGATGCAGACTTATGAGAGATTCAAGGATGCAATCAAGGATCATCCTGTGGAACAGGTGATCAACTCACAAAGCCAGAAGTATCAGATTTGCACCAGTGGAAGGCATGGACATGCGCTTACAGTTCCTGAAGAAGTGCAGTGCCATATCCCACCAAGGAATTTTGTCAAGGCAATGAAAGTTACACTTTATGCACAGAGACAGATTCCACAGAAAGAGAAAGCATACAGATGCTACATCAGAATCAAAGAAATCATCACACACACCAGTTTCTGGGGAGCGAAAGGCATTACAGGCAATTTTGAGAAATACCAGCAAGTTGGCGTGGTAGCCTGTAACTATGCAAGAATTCACAAGATGTTCAGAGGAACACCTTTGGTGGAAATGGAACCCAGAGTGTGGACAACCAATCAAACCTTGAATGTGGAATATTCATGGTGTTGTCATGACAAAGAGAATGTCGTCAGTAACTTCTACATGGAAGAAGGAACCGTGGCTTCACTCGATGGAAAGACTGTAATCAGCGACTTGCAAGATTTCAGCCAGTGCAGAGCCATGATGGGACATTGCAGAGACCACAATTATGGAATCACAGTGTGGGATACAGAGAACTTCAAGCATCAATGTGCATACGAGAGAATTGGCAGATTCAAATCAGAGATATCTGGCCAGACAATTATTGTGTCAAAGTTGCAAGCAGCATACTCCCACAGCAACAAGACAAAGAGGCCAATTGGCTCAGAATGTGTTCCGAGAGACACATACTACACCGATCAAGGAGGTGTATTCATCCAGTTTGACAGAAGAGAAGATGTGCCTGTAGAATGGGCAATGCCAGGAAAGATAGTGGAGGCAAGAGAGTCGACAATCAGTGGAACATTATATGCCAGATTGGACGACAGAAACTCCAAGTTTCAATTCCTGCAACATGTGGTCAGAGAAATGACTCAGGCACAATTTGCGATTGTATGGCATCAACTATGTCAACTTCGCAAGAACCAGCTGGACATGTTGACTCAGCTTTTCCGCATCGATCCAACACTGGGGATTCGAGCCATGCTGGGAAGACAGGATGTTCATGCAGAATGGGCTGGAGAAGCAATTATGTTTTGGGAATGCAAGGAAGTGCAGCCATACATAATTTATCAGACAGGAAAAGTGGGAGAGACATGCTACAAATACACACCAATGAGATTGGACAAAGATGGGCCCTTGTGGTTCAAGAGCCCAGGCAGCAGAGACTTGGTGGAAAAATCACCAGAAGAGGATTGCAGCCACACCACACCGCACCTGTACAGAAATGAACATGGACAATGGAAGTCCGCACATGGAATGGTGCACGTCACAGAGACACCGATTGAAATGACATGGAAAGGACAATGGCAGGCCTTCACGTTTGATGCGCCTCACCTGTTCACCAACATTGTCAACAGAGCAACCAATTTCATGGATGTCAGAGGCCAGATTCAGAGACTACAGAATTTAGAGCATGTGCAGAACCAGTTGATCGATTACACAGCAGATATGTCATTGGATCCCAGAGTGATCAGAAATTCAATAGAAGGCATTGGAGCTGGAATTGGACAGACAGCAGCAGGAATCGGCAAAGCATATGGTCACTATATATCTGGAGTGTCAAAAGGGTACACCAACTTTATGGGAGGGATGCTGAAAGGACCCTTTCAAGTGATCATCAACACAATCACAATGCTGCTGGGGATCACAATCCTGATAGCCGGAATTGTAGCTGCAGGATACCTGTGGTACAATTGGAGGATTGCCACAGGGAAACCAGTGATTCCACCATGTGTATACACATGCATATGGAAATGCATAGTGTGTCCATTCAAATGCATATGGCTATGCTTCAGAGCCATCAGATATACTATCAAGAAATCAACTCAGAAAGAGACCAATTATCCACAAAGGAAAGTGCACAAGACAGAGTTGAGACCAGCAATCAAGAGGAGAGCCAGATCCAACTCAACACAGTCCGTCAGATTTGCCAGGAGAGCAGAAACAGAGGACAGAATGGCAAAGTCACTATCAGCATACGTTCAGCCAGATGAAAGTTCAGCTGATGAAGGACAAGTCAGAGCCAGGAACAGAGACAGTGTTCACATGCCCGATATCCGCAAATTCACTTCACGCGAACGCGCAGGAAGCGACACGGGCAACTACCTGCTTCATCATCAGGCTAGGTCGGCGTTGGCATCACCAACAACCGGACCTGCGACTTCACGCACGCCCACGACTTCGCGCACGACCACGTTCACCACCGAGGCGACTGTGGAAACGCCACTCATCACTTTGGCGCCCACCACCACCAGCATGTGACGTTGCTGCAACAACGGGGTGCAGCAACTCTTCCGCCCGGAGTGTGCTGACCGTGGCAAAATGGATGGATAAAGAAATACAGAGAATTGATAATTAGGCTCATATTTGCACATTTACTTATTTGCACTAATTTACAATTTATGCACTATATTAATTTACTACGCAAATTGTATTTCCTGCACTATATTATTTACCCATGGAGAATATTCGATTAGGAAAGTGTTCTATAAGTTATTGATAGGTTTATGTGGAATGTTTAGGTTAAAAGGTCAAATATGTTATTATTAGGTGTATTAATATAAAATTAGGCTCATTCAACTCGCCGTAATTTTCTGATCATGATTATATATACATTTACATAGTTTACATGCAATCTGGAAAAGTCAAAACTTGTAAATATTTACGTGCTGCGTAATTATCTAGGCCAGCGTCCTAACAGAGAAATAGTGCCCTGTATGCAACTAGCATTTACTGTACGTATTTTACAAAGCCCTTCGCGTAGGCATAATTGTTTAACCCTGTCCACAACTTATATTTATATTTACTTAATAATTATAATACTTTGCTCAAGCTGAATATATTATAGACCCTGCTCAATTAATATACCCATTTACCTCGAATAAGTCCCAACTTGCCAATTATGAAATGTACGTTTCCAGGAGGTGATTATTATTATTATATCGAATGTACCCTGCTCTATTTACGTCATTAGGAACATTTACACTACTATTTACAGTTTTCGAACCCTATTATATTAGTTCCAATGTGCGTCAATGTTCTCTGACAAATTGAAGCAAATTAGTAAATCGGCCGAGTTTGCCGACTTCGCGCCTCTCAAGATTAATAGTTTTTCCATTAGCCCAATTTGTACCTGGTATTTCTTTACCATAATTGTTTGAATGTATGCACGCGCGGTATAAGGCAACTGTTTCGGCTAGATGTGTTTATTTGTTGCATTCATGTCTTATTTGTGCATTTGTATTAGGAAATTACTGTAGCTGTTTTTTCTATACGTGATTTCCGTGTCTTAGCTACTTTGAGAGTTTTTACTTCAGTCTGCGAACCCACCCCAAGTGAACAAAATAAGCTAGCGATAGAAACTTCGACTAGGAAGCTCGCTAGGCTTTGCGCTTTTGTAACACGCTGTATCTGATCAAAATAAAGTACCTGAAACAATCTCGAAACCCCTTTTCAACACACAACTACGAAATAAACTCAACTTGGCTGTCAACAAGTGGACGTTCGGCAACAACGGGAAATCAACCACTCTAAAGGCCGTTTCTCACTACGGTCTTGAAGCAGCCGGATTCGGTGGTAGAAGACGCTGACTTCGGTGGCTTCATCACAGTCTGTTTGTTGAAATTTTTCCATTCCTCTCCCCTAGGTTTCACTAATTTTGTGTTTGTTTTTGCCAAGCGGGGCTTCATGTTAATTGTTGCTATTATAGCATGATGGTCTGATATTAGTGGACATTTATAGCCGCAGTCATCGATTATACCGGTGAAGTCAATGTCAGCTGATGCGAAACAGAGATCGATGATTGATTCTGCATTTTTTCTTTGAAAGGTCCATAGACCATTAAGTTGATCGTTTAGAAGTGTTGGTGTATATTCACAGATCCAATCCCTGATTAATTTGCCGTTCTCATTCACTTCTGGTTTATTTCCGTGAATACCGATATCATCACAGCCGATATGCCCATTGAAATCTCCAATTATTAATGTTATTTCATTGTTAGCTCGTGACCGAACGAGAAGGTGTCCTAGATTCTCAAGTATACTTAAGTTCAATTTTTGTATTTCCATAGATTTTTTTGCTTTACTGTTATTCTCTAGATAACAAGTGAAAATGTTGTAACTGGGTCCATTTTCTGAGTTTATTTTCACTCCTGCAATGTGATTTGGATGGTTTGTTGAGTTAACTGAGAAGTTCACTGTATTTTTCAAGTACATCGAAATACCACCTGTTTTTTTGCCACTTTTAAATGTGTGAATAGCTGTGTATCCATTCAGATCACCAGCCTCTGTTGCACACATCAAATTTGTTTCCACGAAACAGAGCAAATCTGCCGCAGTATTAGATACTGCTGCCAAAACTTCACTCCATTTGCGTTTCAAGGAACGCGTGTTCTGATAAAGCATGGTAAATCCAGCTAGGACACTCAGTGTACCATTATCAACGCAGTCAGACTCGAGATTGTCAAAATGTGTGCCATTTACTCCTTTGCATAAATGTAACACAAGCAATGCAAAAAGTAAATAATTGTCTTGGCCAGAGCCATGACCTACATATGTACTTGACCGACGTCTCAAGTAAGTGAAAGTTAGCAAAATTAAATTCCAAGAACATAAAGTATAATATGCCATCAAAAATAAGTAATAAATCCCGCTCAAAAAAACTCGCCAGAACGCATAAATTTTTAAAAGCAGCCAATTGTTCATAAAAAAAACACTTATATGACTGAAAAAGCGCCAGTAACTCAAGATCAGTCTCTCGCTTCGCGCCGAAAATGCGATGTCAGTGGAAGTGTATTGGCTGCTGCACGTGAGGGCTGTCGAGATTTCACTCGCCCTGCGGCTGCCTGCAAATATACCGTATGTTGCTGTTGCAAGCCTCAATGCCCCATGCCGATGAAATTCAACTGACATTTTACACAGTTCCCTGCGCAGCAGGTAGCTCATGACTCTGTTGCCATTCTGAGTCGTATGCAAGCCATCTTTTGAAATCGTGCGTAAAAAAGCATCTCTAGCACACCCGCATCCTATCGATACAAAGTTCTCAGATAAAAATGAAAAAAACGGCAAAACTATCACTTTTTCTAAATTTTCATCTACGAAGCGTGTCAGTGATAGTTCCAACTTATGAAAAAATGTCAAAACTTCATCAACCAGCTCAACATTCCAACCGAATTTCACCGCGTGTGGCATTGAGGGGCCTACAACAGCTAACACTATTTTACCGTGTGGTTGCAAATGTAACGAACTATTACCCAAGACAAGCAGCAAATTTTCGTAAATACCGCGCAGAAAGTATGTATCCACCTTATCACCAACTGTATCCAAAGCATCATACAACTCAGCATCACAACTGTCAAGAACGCCGCGCAATAAAACAACGTCATAACTATTTGTCAAATGAGAGTCAGCTAGGGCGGCGCAAATCGTACTCAAGCGTTTTCCCAAAAAAATACCCTTAGAGCCAGTCACAGTCACAGGAATGCCTATTTTACCGCAATCCGAGGCGAGCATTTTGGTCAAGCTAGCGGCTGTAGAATCTCCTAATAAAAGTATCGAAAAAAAGTACGCGTATGGATCACCCGCTTCCTCAAAAGGTATACTTATTGGTTCTGGCCACATTGGTGTATAATCTGAGTCTTTGAATCCGCATTGAGGGCCCATAAAGATGCCAGTATTCAACTTCCAAATTACTTCCCTCATCGGGACACCAAACGCGCCAATAGAAGTATCAATGACATTTTGGTTTTCGAATGAGTCATTTGAAGTTTCCAGTAAGTGCGACAATGATTTCATACACTTTGAGGCGTTGGCGCGCGAGAGGTAACTGATACGGTACGGGCGGCATGAAATCTCCCTTGGCACTTCGCGTCGATACCCACGTACCTGTAAATTTACGGGTCGTTGATTCCCAGAAAAACGTAATGCCAGAGCTGTGCTAGCCTGCGCGTAAGATGCAGATGCGCCGTCGCTCGACGTAAGAGCCGCACCGCGCGTGGTCGCACCTATACGGTCGCAAATAGTTAAGTCGGTTAACAATTTATCGTAACTATTCACATTCAGGTAAATACCTGTAGTTAAGCCGCGTGCGCCACCGTCAACCTGTAGAGCTTCATTTTCGGTCGCACTGTATTCACAAACTGCGGGTTGACCATTTCCAATATTCGCCCGCTGGTCATCTTGCGCCGACATGTCTACAGGGAGTATTTGTATGTAGAGATCCCGTTCAACATCTAGTCTCATGATGTTAAGTGGGTTATTATGTAAAATGGATTCAAAACATAAGGAAATGCCCCTAGTAATATCCACACTCTTCCTTATTGAGTTAATTCCGAATACCCACATAACATGTGACTTGAGCACGTGTACTGTGTATACCCACTTATCATCGGATGTAATGAGTCTGTGTACACATAAGGTGTGTGATTCCCGGTTTAGTATAAATACAGTGTAAAAATTTTCTATCTTTAAACTTCGGCCAAAGATTACAATTGATAAGATGATAAGCGGGATCTTAGGAAGAGTTGGTTTTGTCGCTTTGGTGGGGATGTGTTGCTCAGTATAAGTGAGTTGAGTATTACGGGATTGAAGGATGACACTTAATGATGGCCGTAACAAATCACAGATGATAAATGGGTATGACAAATCACAGATGATAAATGGGTATGACAAATCACAGATGATAAATGGGTATGACAAATCACAGATGATAAATGGGTATGACTGACTGTTTAACCAACCGATATGCAGCGGGCCGCCCACTTCACCATCGTCACCCGCGTCGTATTGTGGAAAAACCATGTCAGAAATTGGTGCCCCGTCAACTGCTAACGCCTGGCTGCTTGGGTGTGCGCCAGTTGAACCACCACGTACCAGTGCGCCACGCCCTGAATGGTATGTATAGTTATAATTACTATAAATGATATCGCAGATACCTAAGTGAAGGGTGCCATAAACGCAATGAGACCGAAACCGGTTGTGTTGTGTATTAGCGGGCTGCCAGTTTTCATGTGTATTTGCAATTGTTGAAAATGCCCCATTTATTTCAATACATGAGAGAAGAGATATAAGTCCCCAAAATATTTTCAGCGTCGATATACCTCGAAATCCACCCCTGGGAGGACGGAAAGCACCCCGGGTGACGCCACGACCACTCATATCAGTCCCCCCGCGTGCAGACGTGTAACCCCCGCGCGATTGCTGGCCTCTGCCACGTTGTGTGTTTTGCCGGATCATGCGTTCGCCCGTATCCGGGTCGATAAACACACCATTGCGAAGCAGTTGTTTGGTCGCTTCCTGAAAGTGTGAATTGTGACTCATCTCATTCTTAGTACTCCCACAATCGCTTAAAATTCTCACCTGTTGTTTATAAGTGTTCGACGCCTGCATCAGTTTCTGTATCTTGGCAAAGGTACCAGTCCTGTCCATCGGATCAAAGCGGCCATCTGCCTCTTGATCGGCAAAAATGCCATAATCTCTGATTTCTTCAATAGTGCCGTAGTCATCGGTTCGCATAAACGCCATTTCTTCGGTGATAGTTTCGCGTATTTGCATAAGCGCCTCTCCATAGAGGTTCATGTACGGCATCCGGAAAAATTGTCCCACCTCCGTGTTCAGTGCACACTGAGTAGATGAATGAAAAGCGTTGGGTAGTGTGAGGGAAGTAAGTGTGCTAGTATACATATACATGTGATGTACCTGCTGTTCATTTATTATTACCATTTTAGCTGTACTTTCGACAAATGCTATGTTAATGAGTTTTACTATTTCATGAGCATAAAGTGTTCTTGAAGGATATTGACCAACCCACTTAACATCTAAACCAACCCATTTATCATCAGATTTCTCGAGATAGATCGACTGCGTTATTTGCAACGTTTGATATTTTATTGTAATAATATTCGTGTTGCAGAGCTCTGATGGTAAAGTATAGGAAATGATAGATAAGATGATAAATGGGTTATTTACAAATATTATTCTTAAAAAGGTGATCTGATGTGAAGCTGCCAGTGCAGTAATGTAATATTCTCTCACCGTTAGGTTGCCCTTATTCGCGCCGCTTTGTAACGCCCCCCGCCAGCCTGAGTCCGGTTTTGACCCAGAGCATCGTATAGCGCGCGGTGTGAAGACCCAGTGACCATTGCTTTTCGTATGGTTGCTTGCCCATAATAACTGTCTGTAGGAAAAAAATGTAATTGATTGTGTGCCGTATATTGAAGTTTTTGAGTGATTTACGGAGCATTTCATTCCAGCGGGAAGAATTGATTGATTGATGATCACACTGTGTTTTTTTTCCGAGAATGTCATTCCACCGTGGCAAAATATCGAAATGTATTTACCCCCTAGCACGAATAAGCATAACCCCACTAACCGGAACCCCACGACATTTTCCGCGATATTCTGTACAATTGACACTAGCATTTCATACGCGGGTGTCTGTTTCGCCTCTTCAACTGAGCCATAAAGGCCGCCCGGTCTGTTTCTGCCATTACCCATACAAAACCATTTATCGCTCGGATCTACCGCCATACCTGCCTGCTCCCACTCTGACAGCTGGTTGAATATCTGTGACCACACTTGGCGCATATTTCGAGAGAATTCGTGAAATGACGCCGACCACTGAGTGCCATTATGTTGAGTGTACAGTATACTCAAATTCTTAGCCAGTGCTGCAACGGTATCCATTTCCATCGCTCTAGCTTCCGTCTGTGTGTGGAAAAAAGAATGTGTAGCAAAACGTATAGAACTTATTATGTCAGGATATAAAGTGAATTCTATGTGCCGGCAATTCCAGGGTGATTTCTTTACACAAAAAGTATATGTATAGTATTTCAGAGAAGGCCATTTTGTGCTACAAACCATGACCGTTTTTATTTCTATATTAAGTTGCGACCTTCGTGGATTTTTTACCATAGAAAAAAATGTTAAACGTACATAAATCATGGCCGTGAGAATGCAGTCAAAAACGTGGTCGTCAATGCGCACAGTCCAGTTGTAGTACCCGCTGAACGGATCCATTGGATCATCCAACGAGATCACGACATCCTTCCCCTTTGTGCCGTGTTCAATTTGCGGCAATTTGTCTGAAATCGGTTGCCCACGCTCATTTACAGCCGGTGTGCGAGGGGTCTGCGGTTTATTGAAATTGTTAATAATTAAATGGAAAAAATTTTTGTAAAAAATCACTCCCGAGAAATACAGAAAAGTAAAGCAAATGTCAGTATATACTTTATTCGTTTCCGTGAAACATCCATAAATACATGATACTTGCGTCATATGGCAATAAAAGTTGTCACTTAACATTAACAGAAAAATAGAACTCACTTCCAAAGCGCTTCCCAAGCGTCTCGGTCGTTTTGCAGTCGTGTCAATTTCCGTCCGCCCGTCCAAGCGTCGTTTTTGTGTCGGCGGGAGATCTGATAAACCTTTCGGCTTAGCCATTCCGCCCAGAATTGGCTTATCTTTTGAAATGTCCGTTAATTGACTCTGGATGCGCGTCAACGCTGCCGTATGTTCGGATAATTTCTGCGAGTGAATGTTGTATGTTGTGAGTGTGCTATTGCTATTATTAATTATATAGTTTATAAGACCTCTGTTTTTCAAGTTTCTAATAAAAACATTAACTTGAAGTAGTTTACAGGTTGATTTTGAAGTTTGGTGTAAATAGACAACCGTCAGATAATCTAATAATTTAATTATTTCATGACTGATTTTGCGCTTAAATACTATATTAAAACCCAAGCAAGCAATTCTAATCATGCTCACCAATTTACCCAAATCCGTTTTTTCATTAATTGTCGACACCAGTTTTTGAAGCGAACTGACTGCACCATCGACTTGACGAATTTTGTCTTGAAGCGCCCCAGCTACATGCGCACTCGCCACCTCGACCTGGAATGAGTAGAGATAAAGTTCAACGGCATTGGTATTTCTGTTGTCGCGTGTTTCTGCGTTGTTATTGTCATATTGTTGGCACAAATCAATCATATTCCAAATTTTGCAGTAGGAAGAGCCATTTAAACTAGTAGCATATTTTCTCATGTAGTTGACATTCACCCCATTATCAACCAGAATCAGAAATGAGATAAATATGTACAATAAATCCGATTTTGCGGAATTTGAGACATATCGAACTTTTTTTAGTGCATCTCCAAGTTTCAGTTGGCCCGCTTCCAAGCTTATATTCACCCGAGTATCCAGCACTATCCAAAATGATTTAAATAAGTACCAAAAATTAAATTTTTCGGAATTTGAGTCAAATCGAACTTGTTTTAGAGCATCTCCAAGTTTCAGTTGGCCCGCTTCCAATTTTATATTCCCACGAGTATCAAACACTATCGAAAATGATTTAAATAAGTACAGAAAAACCGATTTTTCGGAATTTGAGACAAATTGACCCTTTTTTAGATAATATGTTAGTGTCTGTTGGCCCGCTTCCAAGTGTTTATTCACCCGATCAACCAGCAGTATCCATAATGATTTAAATAAGTTCAAGAGATCCGCATTTTCGGAAAATAAGACACAACGAACCTTTTTTAGAGCATCTGCAAGTTTCAGTTGGCCCGCTTCCAAGTTTTGGACCAATGCCGCAATGTAGCCCATTTCGCGCGCATTCGGCGTTGAAAGTGGTTGCTCCATCAAACGTTTGTGCATTAGCTCAGCAAATTCGAACGGATGTAGTTCTGAGCCGCGTACCATATCGGTATATTTCAGAGCGCTGGAGATCGGCGTCCAAGGGGTGAAAGATTGAAGCGATGGGATGTCTGAGTAAAGGGTATACATTGTGTATAAGTTACTTGTATTGAAAAGCAGTGTACTGCTGACAACAAAAATACGGAGAGATGAATAGCAAATTTTTGTAGAGCAGTATCCCTTTATGTATAGGTAATCAGTGTTTTCAAGCAACGCTGTACAGTTGAAATTGTATTTATCAATCGTGTTTAAGCAACCCCGTTTTTTCAAATCGGTCACAAGTACTAAAAACATCGTCTTAAATCCCAACTTTAACTCACTGAATTTAGCCCCCATCTCATTTATCGTCTCACATTGTGTTGTGTCGATAATTTGGACCAGCTGCCCCTCAATTTGCAATGACCCCGTGGTCAAAAAAATGCCATCTTCCGTGTCCGGGTCAAAACCGATACCCGGGTTGTCATAGCAAGCATCTTCTGTCTGCCCATTGTCTTCGCGTTCATGGTGAGTCAGCGCAGTCGAATTTTGGCACGTGTTTTCAAATGGTGACTCGCCCGGCGTATCTGCCCGTTCCGCCTCCACGTTCGGGTCTGAGGTGATAATTTTTATGTCGATAATATATTCAAAATTTTGCGATTTTTGGTAGAACAAGATTGTAATACACTGAAAAGCCCCGTATGTCTGTAAAGTGTCTAGAGTCGAGATTGAGAGTCGATAAAAACAGAGCTTAGGTACATAAGGTAGGGGTTCAGTAGTTAGATGTACCCTTTTTATCGCTTTTCGATAAACCCAACTGTTTAAGTTGATGTGACAGCAAACACGCAAGATATCAGATGTTTTTGTGTATAGGGTTATATGATGGACATAAAAAAAAGTAATAAATTCACCAGGGTGTTTATCCATGGGGCTGTCTAACGTTACACCTGTTTCCGCCATAGCTTCGTCTACCCGTTTTTGTATACGTGCGTCCGTAGTATCAAGCGATTCCGACGACGTCTGAGTGGTATACCCCCTTCTGTTACGATCCCTTTGCGATTCACGTTTTGTGATAGCATCTATTTGAATTTGATTGCGATAGCGCCTTTCCGACACCACCGCAGGCAGTATGGGTGTCTGAGAAAAAGTACCCTTGATACAATGTTTTGGACAATACCGTGCAAGTCGAATTTCTTGAGAACCCCAATATAAAAAAAAGAAGACATTACTCACTGGCGCACGGTTTGCCATCTGCAGGCCGATGGGCGAACCTTCGATCGTCAGCACATAACCCACGTACACCACCGTTCCACGTCGGACACCCTTCACGCAATATTTTTCTTTTTCGTAAGTCGAGAATGAATTGGATACATTGCGTAAATTACTCGATTGGCATCGTGCCAAAAAGATAAAACGCGTAATTTGTGAATGATTCGAGATGGCATTGATGCCGAAGCTTGTGATAAGCATAGATGTGCTCCTTGTGCGAGCTGGTTCACCCATCGGGGGTGTTGAGAAGACAGAGGTCAATCGGTGACATGTCATCTCTAAGTTGAAGACAGAGGTCAATCGGTGACATGTCAGATCAACTTTTTGGCACGATGCCAAAAGAACGAAAGCCGCCTCTGGAGGCACTACTCGGCCTCCAGCCGACAACAAACGTTCAAAAATGGACCATCGTGGTCCGTACTCTTCGCCGAGCACCGAACAACCCACCAAAAGCACGTTGCACAATCGCCGCAGCCTGCAAAGTCGTTCACGAGCAAGAAAAAATTGTTGTCGTTTTTTTCTTTTTTTTCCCATGGGAAATATGGGAAATAGTGAAGAAAATGTACTGGAAAAACATGTGCCGCAAGTGAAAAGCACATGGTGTACTTGTAACGTAAATACTTGTAATGTATAATTGGACAAACATATCTAGGTATACTCGGCGGACCGCGAAGTAAACACCTTCCCGGACAAGTTCACCACCCATTTTTTTATTTCACTTCGAATGCAATATCTCCGTCCATGGGGGTGTTATAAAGCTGAAACTTTGTATATATAAAGTTGTAAGACCCCTCTACTCCCCAACAATGGGGGAGGTGCGGCGACTCACTACAGGGTGGGTCGCTCTATATGCAACATTTTTTTTGGCGTTTTTGGTGTCCCAATGAAGTTCACCACCGACTTGATTGGCTACACTTCGAGAGCCATAGATGAACTTGTTTTGAGACACTTGGGCTGTTTTTAGAAAATGGTCAACTTAATATGCAGTGACCCATGCTTTAGTGGGTCGTCGGCAGCCGCCCCACTGGTGTATTGTGAGGGGGGTTGTTGGCAAGACATCCCCCAAATTTCAGCTTCATACCGCCATCACAGCTGGAGATATGTCTCTCGTAGTGTAGCCAATCAAGTGGGTGGTGAACTTGATTGGGACACCAAAAACGCCACAAAATTTTTTGCATATAGGGTGACCCACCCTGTAGTGAGTTGCCGCACCTCCCCCTTTGTTGGGGAGTAAAGGGGTCTTACAACTTTATATATACAAAGTTTCAGCTTTATAACACCCCCATGGACGGAGATATTGCATTCGAAGTGAAATAAAAAAATGGGTGGTGAACTTGTCCGGGAAGGTGTTTATGTGCAGAATCCTACCATAATTTGATGAAAAAAATCTTGTGATCAATTTCATAATTAATTATCACATAGTAAAATCTAAATATTTTGATGAAAAGACTATGATTTTTTGTTCATTTTTCAGATTGGTTATTGTAGTTTTTCATACTTATAGATAAAAAATTGATAGTTGAACAAAATTGATGAAAAAATGTAAAGCAGACACGAAAATACAAGGGAAAGTAATGCAGCAGAATATAAAACAAACCGTTTTTTTTCTCTCTGTATGATGCTCTCATGCAGGATATGCCATTCATGTCTGTTATCCATCTCTTTGTTCACACCGAAATTCTCCATGATCCACTTCATCGAGCCAAACAGAAATTGGCCACACGTGTCCATTCAAAAGCGGATTACCCCAAAAATGGCTGTGAACTTACCGCCACATGTATTTAAAAACTATAAATACATCCATATTGTATGTGTATCATTAAGTATTTCCCTGTATTGCGGCTTGCGAGTCGACATATTGGCTTTAATAATGACACACAATGGCTTCAATAATGACACACAATGGCTTTAATAATGACACATTTTTTTATGACCGTTTTGGCTTTAATGTCGCTATACTTTGGCTTACCTAGCGAGGTACTTTGGCTTTACAGTTGATGGGTTTAATCTCGGGTAGCTTTAATCTCGCTATACTCTCCTTCCAACAGACAATGTTGAAACGAAACGTTGAAACGGGCGGCGTGCACGCACGGACACGGCGAAGCGTCCATTTCTCTTTTTATATTTTTTTCTTTTTCAATTCCGAGCGTCCGGGTGGGACCCAAGTTTTGTGTTCGCTCTATTCGCGAGCGAATTCTAACTCTCCGATTTTGTAGGGTGAAATGTCCGCCGACTTTACACAAACTATACTCAGCGGACATGATACTCTGCCCTCGCACTCATTTTTGTATCACGCTGGAAGCGTGCCAATAATGATAAAGCATGCGATTTTTGTATAAAAGATGAAAAATTCATTGTTGTGAAGAAGTTGACGTATTACGTTAAAACAGCGATGATTTTTTCCAACTTTTTATGAAAATCGCATGCTTAAAAAAAGTTGGGACGCTTCCAGCGGCAACCACGCGTGCAGGGTGTAAAGTGAATGGAGTATACCGTATATGTATAACTGCGATGCAAAATGACAACAATAAATACATCATATACTATGGATACATGATATACCTAATTCCAGACGGGGGTATTTCGAGATGGGTTTATTTTTCCTCAGCCCGAAAATACCTGGGGCTGGGGGTATTTCGAGGGGGGGTTAATTCATGGGGGGTTTCGAGGAAATACGGTACCCTATTTCCTAGAAATACCCCTAGGGTGTTTATTATATTGTCAGCAAATTGAGAGAGGTTTATTCAAGGGGGCTCATTCAAGGGAGGGTCTACCGTATTTCCTCGAAATACCCCCGGGGGGTGATTGTTTCATAGTGGTCCCGAAAGGGGGGGGCGGTTAAACGAGGGGGGGTATTTCGAGGGGGGGGGGGTTATTATTTCGCCAGAAATTTTTTCAAATCCTAGTACAAAATCGTCCTTTGTGATGTACACTGGGGTAGAAAAATGCATCAATAACTGACATGTATAGACTCCTGTAGACTAATAGTAGTACGTAGATGGTATCAACACTGTTCTAACGTGATTACGACATTGTTTTAACGTGTGTTCTGCACTACGCAGAACACAAACTGCAGTATTTGTCATGTACGTTCTCTTTACACTCAATCTGGGGGCAATCCCAAGCCCTGTAAAGTGTAAAGTAAAGTGTCAAATGTAAAGTCAAATGCAAAGTAAAGTGTCAACCAAAACAAAAAAGAAAAAGTTTTATTACTGAAATTTGCATGACATTTGACACTTTACTTTGCATTTGACTTTACATTTGATACTTTACTTTACACTTTACAGGGCTTGGGACTGCCACATGGGGGGGGGTATTTCGAGGGGGGGGCGGGTGATTGCTTCATAGTGGTCTCGAGAGGGGGGTGGGGGTCAAACGAGGGGGGGGTATTTCGAGGGGGGTATTTCGAGGATATACGGTATATTTCCGCCAGAACTTTTATATATCTAATCGTTGCTTGTAACATACTTAGACAGTCAAATGCAGAAAAATCCAACCATAACAGAGATGTGTAAGCGTCTATAGACGTACTGTATTTACTTGAAGTATTCCCTCCTTGAATAGTAACCCTCAAAATATCTGACAAAAGAAAAATATCCGAGGGGTCTGATAAAAGAATAATAATTATTCCCGTGCCTTCCTAATGCAAGGTATACTCAGCGTACATGATACTCTGCCGTCGCACTGATTTATGTCTCGTGTTGGACGAGTGCCAATGATTGTTAAGTCATGCGATTTCCGTAAAAAGATGAAAAAATTCATCGATGTGAATATGTTAATGAATAACATTATAACAACAATCAATTTTGTAATCTTTTTATGAAACTCACACACGCTAACCATCGTTGGCACACTTCCAGCGGGAACCACGCGTGCAGGGTGTAAAGTAACCGGAGTATACCATGTTTCCCCGCATTAACCCCCTCAAAATACCCCCATATCTAACGATGGCAAAAAAAGATTCGAAAATTCGAAAACATTTTCGAATTTTCGAATTTTTTCGGAATTTTCGAATTTTTATTTCGCCCCTAGAAAAAACACTTAAAAATCGATTTATTTTTCAAAAAATTCGAAAATTCGAAAATTCGAAAATTCAAAAATAGTTTTCGAATTTTTTAGGGAATTCAAGGCAACAAAACACACTGTTAAGTTCAACATGCTAAATAAATCAACAATTGATACGCGGCGCGTATGGAAAAGCGAAACGTAGCAAAAAAAACGTTGAAATGTCATCCACCGCGGAAGAGGCTGACTTTGACACATCCGTTTTTTTACTGTATTTTCTCGAAATATCCCCCCCCTCGAAATACCCACCCCAAAATTTACACTATCAATTTATAAACCCCCCTCAAAATACCACCCCCCCCACTTTGGTGTATAGAGAACGTAATGCAGTTTGTGATCTGGGAAACACAGAACACACGTTAAAAACAATGACTGTGTTGTGTAGAACACGGTTTGTACCATCTACATACTTATATAAGTATATAGAGTCTTATAAAAGGCAGTTTTTGTTGCATTTTTTGACATCTGTGTTACCTACAAACAACAACTGAGTACTGGGATTTTGAAAAATTTCTGGCAAAATAATACACCCCCCTCGAAATACCCACCCTCGTTTAACCCCCCCCCCAAGTTTCCACTCTGAAAAAATAATACGGTATTTAATACCAAATTTGTATTTTATGCTGATATTTTATTTGACACCAATTTTTAAATTGTTGTTTTTATTGCCTTCGCTCTGTTGGTGAATTAAATGTAGCAATGTGTGAATTAAATGAAGAAGCAGCACACTGGTTTGCATAACTCATTCCACCATTTTTAATGCTGATTTATGGTTAAAATAAGGTCATAACAACTGAGCAGAACATGAAGACAGTCCAAATTCTGTGTTCAAAGCTTAAGATTCAATATTTTTCCAAAAAGATTCGAAAATTATTTTAAAAAATTCGAAAACTAGCCAAAAAATTCGAAAATTGCCAAAAAAGATTCGAAAATTCGAAATTCAAAAATTAAATTCGAAATTCGAAAATTATTTTGAAGAAAAATTCGAAAATTCGAAAATTCATTTCAGAAAAAACACTTAAAAATTTAAATACTTTTTTTTCGACTGTTTGCCATCGTTACCCATATCTGAGCGAGCTAAGTAAGAATCCCCCATATTTATAAGAAACAGTGCATTGTGAATAGGTAGGCAATGATGTACCTAAGTGCTTTGAAAGATTATTTTATATTGACGTTTTTCCAATTGTGGGTCTTATTTGAAGATTTTCAGTTTATGTAGTATAAATCAATCATCATGAACCCAAACTTGCAATGCTGGCAAAAAATTACAAACGTGAATGTGTTAGATATCACCTAAATTCCATTCCATCACTAGTGGCGAGCTTTTAGCACCTAGGTAGCGATAAGTTTACCGATGGAAAATTTGTTCTGTTTTGTTTTTGTTTTCACTTTAATCAGGCTACCTATGTTTATTCATCGAAACAAGCGAGTAATTGATAAGCGAAAGCCGATCAAGCGTGGAATTTAGAATATCATTTCAGAGTGTTCTGACGCAGAAAATCTAATTTCAACCCAATGCTAGAGGAAACCTTTTGCTTCCTGGATTGTGTACTAAGAATTCAATGTTGGTGAATAAATACAATATTTCCTGAAATTACCCCCCGGAGGGTTCATTTTTTCAGAGTGGTAATTTTGAGGGGGGTTAAAAGAGGGGGGATTATGAGGGGGGTTTATTATTTCGCCGGTACTCCCCGTAAATACAGGGGTGGGCATCTTCAGTTACCGCTGGGAAAATGCGATAGATTGAGCTACGGTTGAGCTATCAGAATGAAATTTTAACACAATGGAGTAGACTCCATAGGACACCTATTCTGAAGTTTGCAACCCAAACGGCCACATTTTGGGTGAGTTGTGGAACACACGGTTTTTAGTGTAATTTTGTGACTTGGCGTCACCCATAGGATAAATCGAGGGTGGCATTTGAGGGGGGGGGCATCGGTCGTTGGTGTCGTCCCATTCTGTCGTACATCGGCCGATTTTGATGCCCTTTGAGTATGTTGTGGTCGCGCCTACTACCAAATTCTTTTTTTACTCGAATAATCCCCCAGTCCCGAGATAAGGGGGGTGAAGTCACAAAATTACACTAAAAACTGTGTGTTCCACAACTCCTCCAAACTGTGGCCGTTTGGGTTGCAAACTTCAGCATAGGTGTCCTATGGAGTCTACTCTATTGTGTTAAAATTTCATTGTGATAGCTCAACTGTAGCTCAAGCTATCGCGTTTTTCCAGCGGTAACTGAAGATGCCCACCCCTGTACTTATTTGTAACGTTCGCAGACATAGAAAAATGCAGCAATAACCGGCTATATAAAAGAGTCTATAGACTTACAAAAAAGGAGGTAAAATAGATAGTAAATATAAACCATGTTCTAATGTAACACAGTCGTTGTTTTAAACGTGTGTTCTGCATTGCCTCTCTAATCACAAACCTCTCGTGTGTTAATCACAAACCGCAGATTTTGTCATTTAGGTACGTTCTCTTTACACTCAATTTGGGGCGTATTTCGATGAAATACGGTAGAAATTACTTACGTCTACTTTCTAATTTGAATGAAAATTTTCGAGTAGTATTTCGAAGGGGTATTAATTTATAGTGGCCATTTTAAGCGGGTATTTCGAGGAAATACGGTAGGTATCAACTATCCATACATACCGTATTTGCTTGAATAATTCCCCCTCATGAACAATTCACCCTGCAAAACGAGTGGGGAAAAATTATCCCCCCCCCTTGAATAATTCACATCTAAAGGCATACGATCAATTTGTTATGTCCAATTTGAACAAAAGTGGCATGTTATTGTGGTCATAGAGCACATTTTGTTGGAATGTGTTGATTCTGACGACAAATAATTCATTCCCTTGAATAATTCCTCCCTCGAATAGTTTACCCTCAAAAAAAGTCTGAAGAAAAAATCATTTCTTGGTGGAATTAATCAATCAAATACGATATATATTTGACCTGTTTGAAAATTAGAAGAATGCCAAACTTTCTCAGCGATTGGAACTGGTGTTATTTTCGTCAAAAAAGATATTTTCCTTATTGAAAAATGGGTTAGGTTTTCCGTGTGATCGATAGATAGCTGGACGTTGGGTTATTCGCTTCTAGTTCTAAGGTGATTTCATCTCTCCGGATTACACTTGGGGGTATTTCGAGGGGGTATATTCCTCAAATAAACAGGGTACCTAGCTGCTAGTAGGGTACCTAGTACCATGAAATTATAGGCTTCACTTGAAATAAAAATGGACCGTAAGCGCACCTGAGATCGGATGAAAATTATCTACATTTTTAATCTACCTTTTACACCTGTGCAATTTATGTATGTATTAACATACCGTATTTGCTTGAATAGTTCCCCCCTTGAAAAATTCCCCCCTCGAATAATCCCCCCCTGTTTGACGCGTGAGGAAAAGTAATCCCCCCCTTGAATAATCCCCCCCTTTTGATTCATCAGATGGAAAGCAATACATCCGGTGTGCAGCAACGCAATGGAATGTGCATGCCATCGGAGACAGAACTCAAATACATGTGTATGTTGTATGTATACATTGTACACAATGAATGTAGGTATGCTGACGCTGATGCAGTTGAATATGAATTTAGGGCATTTGATACATTTGTTGAGTGCAATTTATACAAAAATATCATGTTATCTTGCTACTAAACCATATTTTGCAAAATGAATTGACAGAAACATGCTAGAAAACTTTCACGAAATAATAATTTCCCCCCTTGAATAATTCCCCCTCGAATAATCCCCCCCTCAAAAAAGTCTGACGAAATAATAATCCCCCAGGGGGATTATTCAAGCAAATACGGTACTCAACATAAATGTGAATATGAATTTCAGTGAATGTGTGGCGACTGGCGAGTCACTGTAATGATAAAAAACCTAGTGTAGTAGTTAATTGAACGTACTACAAGTTTTGGTAAGTTCAATCAACCAATACACTAGTAGATGGAGTAGCAATTTGCATTTATATTTGACAGCTGAAAATTGAAAGTTGGTTTTGCTTCTTGTCGAGAATATAGGAACAGCATTGTTTTTATATCAAGATAGGAATTTGCCTGAACGAGAAATACCGTATTTCCTCGAAATACCCCTAGGGGGTTTATTCAGAGTGCAAATTTTGAGGGGGTTATTGTTTCGCCAGAATTTTTTTGGAACACCGAGTACTTAGTCGTTCTTTGTAACGTATGCAGACGTAGAAAGTGCAACAACAACGAACATTTATAAGTGTCCATGGGGGAAGGGTATTTCGTGGGGGGAGGTATTTCGAGGGGGTATTTCGTGGGGGGGGGGTACTTCGAGGGGGGTATTTCGAGGTAATATGGTACCTAAATATAAAGGTAGAGTGCATCTTGAATTTTCACAATCCACAAATAATGCAATTTCACACAGATTGTCACGATGGCAACATGCAACGCAACAATGGAGATAATTTCTCACACATCACATCAAGTTCAAATATTTGTCAGGCTAACTTTATCAGTATTTGGAGTTTTCTCCAATATGTTACTGATTGTAACAACACAAAAAGCAATCTTGATGGACAAAATTGTGAAGGCACAGTTCCTAAATCTCGGTGTGGCATGTTTTGTTTGGCAGATTTGTCACATGTTTTTAATGGGCCATGAAGTGGGTGTCACCTATATATTTGGTGAACCGTGCTTTTTGATGGTTAGTGCTTGATATTGTGAGATCATGCTATTGATGTCAGTCCTATTGCCATACCCACAGATGCAGAGAAGGACATGCAGTTTGATTTTATGGATTTTACCAGCCCTATATTCCACTGCAATTTTCACCCTGGTGCCACTCCCAGACCCTGTAAAAGACCCTGTAAAGTGTAAAAGACCCTGTAAAGTGTAAAAGACCCTGTAAAATGTCATGTGTCATGTAAAAAACTTTGTAAAATGTCAAATTTCATGTAAAAGACCCTGTAAAGTGTCATGTGTATCCTAATATTATCTTATCGTATCCAAATCTTATGTTTTTGTATTCAAGTATTACTATTTGATTATTACTTTTTGGATACAAAAACATAATAATTGGATACGATAAAATAAGATTTGGATACACATGACACTTTTCAGGGTCTTTTGCGTGACCCATGACATTTTACAGGGTCTTTTACACTTTACAGGGTCTTTTAAAGGGTCTGGGAGTGCCCCCTGGTTTCTATTGCAATTGAAAAGCTGGTTTGCACATACTACCTTACCAAGTATAATTTAGAGCCCACATGTCATGGCCATGGGCCACTATTCTTTTGCATGATTGGTGTGTTTGCTGGTTTGTGACTAGTGTTCCAAAAATCATGGGAGACTTATATTTACAAAAATAAAAAAATCTTATATTACCGTATATCCTCGAATAAGACCCCCTTGAATAACTCCTCCCCCTTGAATAACTCCCCCCTTAAAAACTCCGACGAAAAAATAACTCCCTCCCTTGAATAACTCCCCCCTTTTGAATAACTCCCCACCCTGGTCGGAAAATATGCTACATATTTTCTCCAGGTTTTTTCAGAGATATTCAATTATTTAGGTATATTTTATGAGAAAAACATTTCTCATGTATATTTTTATATTCACCTATATTTTCTCTGCGTTTTTTATGAAAAAATTTTTTTATTCGGCGAGCATCGCACTTAGTAAATATGCACCTACCATAACCCATCTGAATAATGAAACAAAATTATACGGTTGTTTCGTCTTAATATTTCGTTTTTATGGAAAAATTAATTACGAAACTTATCACTACATTTTATTCATCAAATTATGGTAGGATTCTGGGCATACTTTGCGGTCCGCCGAGTAAACCTATATTCGATTTAGAGAGGTTTTTTGAGATTATATTTTATAATATTTTCTGAAAAATACACATTTTTGGAATGCTATTTGTGATGTGACTGATTGCAACAATAACAACAATAAACCCTTCACAGGATTGCCCTGGGCAGTTGGCTGGATTCCGACCAGCCTAAGAATCATTTCCTACAATTTCATAGAGCCATATGTTTCAACAGCAAACCAACTTGTGCCGCGCTGTGATTTCAATGAGGTTCCAGGCAACCCAAAAATTGATAAGGCATTGTCATCAATGCTTTTACTGTCTGCACTATTCTGTTTGATTTTGTACTTGACAGTGTGGAAGTGGAATAAGAATTTTTGGCGAGATTTTCGGAACCATCCACAATCACTCGATGTGAGATTATACACAAACAGGGCGCTGGATACCACAAAGTTTGAATTCTACAATTTTTAAGTTATTTGCAGCATTGTCAATTTCTTTTTACCTCACTGACAGGTCGATACTAATTCTCATTGTATTTCATTGTATACTGGTGATCAGCACTCTTTCTGGATACGCTGGCTACCAGGTACGTGTTGAGAAAAATTCTGAAAAATAAATTAATTACGAAATTTATCACAAGATTTTATTCATTAAATTATGGTAGGTTTTAGGTGCGCTGTCCGTCGAGTATACCTAATATTTATGTTCAAAATATTTCTTTATCGGCGCTTGTGTCTGCTCAAAACTTATTGATCCATCATTTTTAGGCTGCAGAAAATGGCACTAACCTCAAAATGTGGCTTCGATTGTCTATGACAGTAGCTCAAATAATGCCCAGCTTTGGACCTGTGATACTCATTAGCACGCAAAAGGCATTGAATGACTCATTTGCACATTTGATCGTAACCAAGCTTCTACCTGCTTTTGGGAAAGTTCATCTCAACAACAGAGTGGCGGCGGCTGTTCAAATGACGTCACCAGAGATTGTCAACTCTGCAAAAGGGCATCGTGCTCAAGACGCGTACTTTGAAATGTACAAATTTTGATTGTATTCGTCTGCAGATGTGGTATTTATGTCCATGTTGTGAATGTGATGTCATGATAATATTTGTTCTGTAAATTTGCGATAGTTCATTTAAATTACAAATACCTAAAGTACGTGGGTTGATAATCAAATTTTTATGATATTACATCAGTTGGAGATTCATTTGATTTACCGTATTTCTTCTAATAAACGGCGCCGTTTTGTCGTCGACTTTTTTACCTGCCGTTCTATTGGAGGTGCCGTTCTATTGGAGGCTGCCGTTCTATTTTTTTCATCAGACATTTTCAGACGATTTTCATTTGAGCATGGTATTTTTAGTGAAACATGAGCAACGTTTTTACATCACAGCATCAATCCAAATGTGAAAACAACGCCTGAATCATAGTTTGGAACAGAGTTGCGAAAGCGTATTTACGCTTACCCGAAATACCCGGGTAAATGGGTATTTATACTTACGCTTACGCTTACGCTTTCGTAAAATACCCGTACGCTTTTTTACGCTTTCCCGGCCGAATTACCCGGGTACTGAAAGCGTAAAAAAAGTTTCACACGGTCCAGTTTTATGCTTTTGAAATAGTGTAAAACAACAAAAAAGGAAATGAACGAAAACGCGTACAAAAAAACTGATTGCGTGTGTGCAGTATCATCACACTAAAAACAGCAGCAAATGTACAAATTCTGTTGAAATAAATACAAATGTCTCGTTAAAATTGTCTTGCCTAACAATATCGTAGCTTCAGATTAGGAATTTTTGGGCTGAAAATGGATTCCGAAATGTGTCGCTGAGAGCTTTATTTTGGAACAGTTCACTGAACAAAAACAGACAGAATCCGGGATGCATTACCTTTGCCGCCACTGTATGTGAGTAAATATTCACTTGGTATGCATATTTACTTGAGTGTGAATGCATACATAAACTTAATGCATAATAAGTATGCAACTCTGTACTAATTTAATGTGAAAATATGAATGACAATGGTGTATAAATTCATCTGATGTGAAAGCAAGGGTGTTTTCTGACGCTCAAAAGCAAGAGCACTTTCTAGAAGAAATTTACGCTTACGCTTTATTTTACGCTTTCCTAGGTATTTTAAAAATACCTTACGCTTACAGTATCCATACTCAAAATTTGGAAAGTGTATTTACGTTTACGCTTATGCTTTCCAAAAATACCGGTATTTTAACAACTCTGGTTTGGAACACCCTAGATGCTCTCGCGACCAATTTCTAAAATAGTTTTGTGTTTTGGAACTCTTAAAACGTAATTTCCACCTGCCGCTCTATTGGAGGTGCCGTTCTACTGGAGGCTGCCATACTATTCTTTTCGTTGGTGAAAATGTGCCAAAACCTGCCGTTCTATTGGAGGTGCAGTTCTATTGGAGGTATGCCGTTCTATTAGAAGAAGTAGCGGCGTGCCCTACAAATTTGTAGGGTGAATTAAATCTGGTCCCTGGGGCTGAGGTCCAATTCGAGGATATACGGTATTCGTGTTTGCAGTGTTCCATTTATACAATTCAAAGCGCAATAACAAACATTCTAGCTACATAAACATTTTTTGTCGCGTGCATTTCAGAATGGCAAGGCCGGAGCACAACAGCCGACAGCGAGAAGCTATTAAGAATATGCGTGATTTGGCGATGTTCGGATAGCTTTATTTGCTCCGTTTGACCGATTCTGTTAGAATCATGTTGTGATAACTCGGGTCTAGTGATGTAAAATGCGCCAGCATTTTGGCGAAGCGCCATGGCGCTTTTCTACCCCTTAGCGCCAAGCTCCAAAGGCGCCATGACGCTTTTGCTTTGGCTCAGGCGTCAGCCGCCGGCGCCGTGGCGCTTTTACGTCACTACTCGATCGGACTTTCCTGGGTTGGTATTCGATTCTGTCAACTTGACATTGTCACTTTAATATTCACCGAAATAAAAAATCATCGCCACCAGCAACGATGTAAATATTTTCGCACCGCGTTGAGGCGAATGTCCAAAGTGATTAAACCACTCAATTCAATGAAACGTATTTCGAGCGTAAATATTTACCTGCCTAAATATATACCTGTTTTATATATGCGTAAATATATACCTATTTTTCGGTCGCCCATCTGTTGGTTGTTAAACAATGTGAACAGCGCCATATTTCTGAGTATTGTTTGCCCGCAAATGAATCTACATGTTTGTGAAATTGATCGGAGAATTTCTGTGACGGAGATGGAAATGTGCCAAAAATTGTGTCAAGGGATAAAGGCGACTAGGTGCTGGTCGTGCCTGGCGCTGTAGAAAAAATACAAGCTTTGGCGGCTCCACGGCGCATTTCATCACTATTTTATAATGGGCTTCAATCGCACCTATAGAGAGGGATATCTGTATTCTGTATGAGAAAACGCATTTCATTTATTATGCCGGTGCCACTGGCACTGCAAAATGCCCTGGCAAATATCAATTTTTTTGCAGAACATTTGTCATTTTGCCATGCATTTTGCATGGCATTTTACATTTTACAAACTTTGGGAGTGGTCCCAGGTGGAACGGCAGATAAATATTTATAAAGAGGAATAGCACATGTTTTTATCCGTTTTACTTTATTGTTTTTTTTACAAAACTCTAACACATTAATGATTCAAGTTGTGTTTGAATTTAGGTATTCCAAAATTTCGCTAGGTAGCGAGTTTTTAGCGCCTAGCAAAAAGTTTACTGATTGGAAATTTGTTCTGTTTTGTTTTTGTTTTCACTTAAATCATGTTTATTATTGTAATTGATAAACCAAAGCCAATCAAACTTGTAATTTAAAGTATCATTTCAATAAAGTGTTCTGACGCAGAAAATCTAATTTCAACCCAATCAATCGACCAGAAGAACCCTTTTGCTTCCTGGACTGTGTTATAAGAATTGAATGTAGGTAAGAAATAGGTAGGTAAATAAATACCGTATTTCCTCAAATTACGCCCAGGATGGTTTTTTTTTTTCAGAGTGGGAATTTTGAGGGGGTTCAACGAAGGGGGGGGGGGGTATTTTGGGGATTTGTTATTTCGCCGAAAGTCCCAGTACTTACTATTAGTTGTTTGTAACGTACGCAGACATAGGAAAATGCAGCAAAAACCGCGACGTAACGGTTTCTATAGACTTACCTATATAAGATGGTATGAACCCTGTTCCTGTTCTAACGTTACACAGTCATTGTTTTAAAATGTGGTCTGCATTGCCTCTGGATTAGTGATGGAAAAGCGCCAGAAAAAAGGGCGCCAGGCGCCAATGGCGCCATGGCGCCATTCAGAAAGTGGGCGCCAAGCGCCAAGGGCGCCACAGAAAAAGGGCGCCAGGCGCCAAGGGCGCCATGGCGCCATTCCGAAAGCGGGCGCCAGGCGCCAAGGGCGCCACGGAAAGAGGGCGCCAAGCGCCAAGGGCGCCATGGCGCCATTTGAAAAATAGGGCGCCAGGCGCCAAGGGCGCCAGGATAAATAAGTGCATACAACACACTGTGTGTGCTAAAAGTGTTTCTACAGCACCCTAGCATGCATTCACTACTTAATTTGCATTCTCCAGGGTGTAATGAACAAAGGCAACACTAGGAACAAAAAATTTTGAGTAAAATTCATATGACAATTCAAACACACACAATGGATAATGTCATTTGACAAAAATCCATTCACTTTAAATTGACTTTTCCAATCATGTTTCCTCGAAATGGACAAAAAAACGGAATTGCAACGATTTGAATCCGTTGATTTATGATTTTACAAGTTCAACGTTCCATCATTCTCGTCTTCTGATCTGTCAGACACATCTGATGAACCGTTGCACAAAAGTTTTATACCCACTCACACCACTTTGTCCATTTTTCTGGCGAATTCAGATCATCCATAAATGCGTTTTTCAACTTTTTTTACCATTTATACAGCTCTCACCTTGAAACCCTGCTGGCGCCTTTTTGGCGCCCTTGAAAAGCAGGGCGCCAGGCGCCAAGGGCGCCACGGAAAAAGGGCGCCAAGCGCCAAGGGCGCCATGGCGCCTTTCAGAATGTGGGCGCCAGGCGCCAAGGGCGCCACAGAAAAAGGGCGCCAAGCGCCAATGGCGCCATGGCGCGGCGCCCTTTGGCGCCCTCAAATGGCGCCAGCGCCATGGCGCCATTCCATCACTACTCTGGATCACAAACCGCAGCTTTCGTCATTTACGTTCTCTTTACTCTCAATTAGGGGGGGTATTCGAGGGGGTATTAATTCATGGTGGCCAGTTTGAGGGGGTATTCTAAGGAAATACGGTAGGTATACTCGGCAGACATGATACTATACAATGAGTTGCATGATGTCATATCATGCACGCTGTATCCAACCCGTAGAACTCTGTTTTGGTGACTCGTGCTTACGCATATACGGAATGAAACTATTCAATTGTGCCCGCACAATTCAAACCCCCGTCAAAGTGTAGGTAGTTGAGTTTTTTGGCATGATGCCATCCAAGCGTCGTCTGGATCTGAATAAATACAAAGCGGGAACGTTTTCTGAATTCAAAATTTTGAACGTAACAAGTTTTTGTCAAAATGAATCGATAGCGTGTAACTTTTCTAAATATGAATTAGATTAAACGTAGGTAAACGTATAATCAAAAATTTGCAGCACCTATCGGCACAAAAATTGGAGTAAACGAGTGCGTAAAGAACAGCACATTTTTATTTTCCTTCTTACTATCTTTATATTTTCTTTTTTACTATATTCCTTTCTCGTTCGCTCTACAAGAACAAAATATAACTTTCCAATTTTGTAGAATGATATGTCTGTCGACTATACATATTGACATATTTACGACCCACTGTGCACCGTTTTTCTACCGTATTTAAGATGTATCGCACTTCGCTGTTCAGTAAGATGTTGAATTTCATTGACGCTCAGCGAAGCGAAACATAAGTGGACCAAACCTGCGTAATATCATGTCTGCCGACTATATCTACTATCTACAAATACATAATTCCCCTTTGAAACATTCCCACTTTTGAATAATTCCCCTGTAAGACTAGTGGGGAAAATAATTCTCCCTTGAATAATTCCCACCTAAAGGCATACGATCAATTTGGATTCCAGGTATTCTTCCCTCCATGGACATCTTACCTTCGGAAGATATGATGTCCGCGCGGACATCATACCTTCGCGGTCATTATACCTTCAACATTTTTGACTTAAGAAGGTATAATGTCCGCGGTATAAACACTAGTAAAATGCATATATGTGGGACATTATAGCTCCGCCGATAAATGACCCTCATTTAGTAGCGTAATAGAGGCGTCTGTTACACTGCATAGGTCTATTGATTGATTGGAGCGCGCATATGTGCGCCTGTCTATGCTTTTGCAACGAATGAGTCCAGTTATGAGAACTGGCCATCTTGGATTTTTGAAGGGGTCTGTTAAATATGAAGCTGGTGTTGTTTTCATATTTATTCGTCGTAGTGTCGCATTGTGTCTAATGCTTGCTAGTTAAAACATTATATACTCAAACAGGGGAAATGTAATGTGAATCACATATCCAGGACTTAACACATTCCCCCTTTACTTAAGAAAAGAAAGAGATCACTTGTTATCACATGTAATCAGTATCATAAGCAGGTGTAGTTGTAAATCCTTGTAGTTGTGTTGATTGAATCCTTTGTCTGCTGGATCCTGAGTAGTTGCGAAATCTGCAAAAATTGTTTTAATTGAATAGGGAAGGGATCACTAAGGCACTAGGTTAATATGAGAAGTCTCAGTTGGAAAGATTTACATATACTTTATGTATAATGCTTGAATCTATTTTTATGTAATTCCAATCACTGGAATTATGACTGTGAAATACTCTGGAGATTATTTTCAAAATCAACAATCAAATTTAATCCGAATTTTCCTCCGACTCTTCGCTTTGCATGGCTTGCGTTTCCGGTTGAGTAGATGGTTCCGGAGCCGATGAAGTTGTCGGTTTGTCCTGGTCGGGCTTACCTGTAGTATCTGCAAGGTAAACAATGGAGATTATTGAGTAATGATGAGAGTATGATTATTCTTACATTCTAATTTTGGTATTGAAAAAGGTATAATATTTATAGGATAACAGTTTTTAAACAAAAATAGAATTTTTAATTTAATTATTTGATGTTTTTTTATTTAATGTTTTTCAGGAATAAATTTAATTCGCAATGATGAAATTTAATATTTTTAGAAGTTAACTTCAATTACAAATCTAACACGTAAATGTTACTAGATACTGTGATACTGTGACTAGATACTGTGAAATACTCTGGAGATTAATGAATGCCAGTGTCATCATTTAAGCTATACTTCTGAGGTATGGGGTGGTTGCCAGATGTTGACCTGGTTAACTGTTTCTTTGTACTGGCATTATTCATTTATATTTAGTTTCAAGCCAAATTTGTACCACTGCTACCCCTTTTTGCTGCTGATGATTTTATCAGAAATCTGCCATTCATAGTTTTGGCAAGTTTGGTACCCACACATTTCAGCTTACAACTGCTGCTACCACTTTTTGACATTAAAGCATCCCCATTGACTAGCTTCTCTTCTGTGGTTATCTTAACAGGTGCACTGGTGTCAGAAATCAAACTGCATTGATGCAGCACTGACACTTCTGGCATGCTGTGCCTGTAGCTCCCCAGTGTTGGGAAGTGGACTATGTGTAGCTGGTAATCTAGGGTTGGTTATTAGATTTCAGGTTGGTGAAATTGACACTGACTTGGCTTCAAATAATTTCACTTATTGTAATAAACTATTATTTGTAGCATTCTCATCAATAAGAATTTTTTTTAATCACTAATTAATAATTCTTTTAGACAACCTGTTCAATTAAAGACCACTGAAAGTTTGGTTCCAATTTCCAATAGCTACCATTGCATTCCAATTGTCCAAATGTGGTGCTACATACATTTTTGGAACATCATTTCCAACCATAAATCTCATGGTAGCCATTCAACCTATGATCAGCCAGTGTTGCAATTTACCAAGTGCCATTGGACCTCGCAGCATACTGCTGGAATTCATCGCTCATTCTTGTGCAAACTGAATCCCAATTGCCACACCTTTGGGTCATCTGAAGCACAACAAAAAGATGGTTCAAACTGCACTTTCATATTTTACCATTGACCAAATAAATATATTGGTTTGAAACAGAGCACAATTTTTATATTTGTGTCTGAATGGGCAACAAGTGGCGAGTATCAAAAGCCCCGCCTGTTAAAATAAGATTTTAATATCAGAGAATCAATTTTTATGTTCTGATTCATTTGAATGCTTTGAACATTTTCACCATACATTACACTTTTGTGTTGTGGCACTATCCTTCAGGAAATATATTTACACAATCAAAGCTGAATGCTAACAGGCAAGTGTAAACTTATAAACAAAACCACAAATCAATCAAGTGAAATTTCAGCAACATAACTCATTTCTTTATTCACTTGGGTATTGGGGAATTTCCTTGGTTCATCAATATTTTACTGAACAATTTCTTAGTGACTTTTCATCACCCACTCATTGTGTTTTTGTTTCATGTGACCCAAAAATAAATTAAGACCATTCCATGTTTGTTTGTTTTTACTGAAATTATTTCAGTGCTTTCAGTTTAAGGGCGCTTCAGCAAGTTGATACTTGCCAATGGCAACATTTTCAATTTATGCCTGCTTTGCGTGCCAATGCACACAATCTGTTCATAGGAATTCAGGCTTCTCCAGTTTAGTAAATCTATCACAATGTACCATTTACTTTTAAAGCACACAGCAATGTAGCTTCACCACTATTTTGAGTTCCTCATATCCCCATCTGCGGGATGTAAGAATCTACACATACCTGGAAGTATTTTATCAACCCAGTTGTGCATTGCAACTTCCACTTGATAAGGTATTGTGCTGACTGTTAGTGAAATGGACATCACGGAATAGAGAAATAGACATCCTTTACTTGAATATTCACAGAAACTTTTTTGTGGAATTGATTTCTGTGTGTGGAATACAGAAAATTCCTTTTTTATATGCAGTGTTTTCTGCAGCAAATTTTTTAAACATTGTGATCCAAACTTTCCCAACAACATTATTATCAAAATGCATATATTTGCCATTTGTCGATTCAATGTTTTATTCAAAATATTTGGAATCACTTTTTTGTTTGAATCCTGATGTGGTGTGTCCCTGCAGCTCAGGAAGAATGGGATCTTGATTGGTATCTTTCTCATTACTGGTATCCAATTCAGAATAGTCCAATTCATAATTATCTCAAGCAAGATACAGTACTCATATAAACCATTTGACTGAACTACTGCAGTGCTCTCAGGTTCCCTTGTTTTTGGAATTTTTATTTGATGGCCATGTCCAATTCTTCTGTGCTTTTCACATTCCACTGAAGCTAGGATATTTACACAAAAACATGATTTTACTGAAAACAGTAAATTAGAAAAGTATCTTCCAGCAACATCATGGGCATTTTTCCGAACCACCATTCTGTTAAGAGCCAAGCACTGTTCAAATAAAAAATCCAAAAATGGTTCTATCCTCATCAGGATCGTCTCCTTCATTGCTGTCATGGTCAGAAATATCAGTGTCATTATTATCTGAAACAAAAACCATGCACTGTGAAATTTTTTGATGAACTTTTTACTTGACAAACTTAAGTTACACTGACAAGTTACAGCATCACTCAATTGTTCTTTATCAACCTCTGGAGCTGTGGTTGTAGATGTTTGCAAACTGTAAATACAGGGTGTGGTTACATTTTTATGTGTCAGTGTACCCTTCATGTCCTCTGTCACATCAGCTAAAACAAGTAAATTGTGGGTAGTTTGTGATTTAACTTTGTCAGTTATGTCATGTTCATTCAGTGCTGCCAACCAGCAAGTTTGTGCTTGGTGGCCAAATTTACCACAATAGTTACATTTAGATCTTCGATCAGACTGACCTGTATTCCCCCTGGTGAAAGGAATATTTTGAGCTGATTTCTCAACAGCCAATTTGAGCAGCTGTGGGGCAGGGGATTTCTGTGTACATTTGACATGTACTTTATGATTGTGCATTTTAGTGAATCTTTGTTTTGATTGTGAGGTTAATCGTTTTGCTGGTCGGTAGTCACCAAGCACATATTCATCTGATTTTTGCACAGCATGGCTTTGTTCCATTCCATCTTCATTCTTTTGTTTTGAATGGATGTTGATGCTGGTCATGGCTTTATCTAGTCTTTTTTGCAAAGTTTGAATTGTAATATTTTCCATTGGATATGCTTGTGACTGGTTACTTTCTTTGGAAGCATACTTGTTAAAAGCTTGGTAGCCATGCAGTGTTGATTGTGATAGCTGGCACATTTGGTCTGCCAATATGCATGCTTGGTTATCCAATTCAGTTACCCGTGCAATCATCACTTGCAACATTGAGATGTTTTTGGATGTATTTTTCTGAACTGTTACCTGTAATTCACGCACATGTGTTTCTATCATCCTGGCTATGTTCACCTGGAACTGGTTGATCAAAATAGTCACTTCAGTCATAGAAATGGCTGTGGTATGAGATGGAACAGTTGGAAGTTGATGAAAAACTGGTTGCTGTCTATCCACATTTTTGTTTTCTGTGTAAACCAATCCGTTTAACTTCACTGTAATGGCTGCTTGTTGAGCCATAGTGGGTTCATCATGCAATGGCATGGCACCAACTTTATTAGCATCATCCAATATGATGGATTGTCTCCATTTTTCATCTGCATTGCAGGCATCACAGCTTGGTGTGGCATCACTGCATGCAGTGGCACCATCATGCAAAGGAACATTTCCTAAATAGGTAGCATCACCAAATGAGGTGGCATCAAGCATGTACCTGGTATTTTCATCTGTTGAACAGGCATCACCCCATAATTTGGTGGCATTACCACTAATGGTAGCATCATGCAAAAGCACGGCATCACTATCTGCGGCATCACTCAAAGGAGTGGTATCCTCACATAAAATTGTGGCATTGCTAACTTCAATAGCAGCATCACTGTTTGTGGCATTACCATGTCTGGTAGCATCACCTAATATGGTGGCATCACTTTTTGTGGCATCACCATGTCTGGTAGCATCACCTAATATGGTGGCATCACTTTTTGTGGCATTACCATGTCTGGTAGCATCACCTAATATGGTGGCATCACTTTTTGTGGCATTACCATGTCTGGTAGCATCACCTAATATGGTGGCATCACTTTTTGTGGCATTACCATGTCTGGTAGCATCACCTAATATGGTGGCATCACTTTTTGTGGCATTACCATGTCTGGTAGCATCACCTAATATGGTGGCATCACTGTTTGTGGCATTACCATGTCTGGTAGCATCACCTAATATGGTGGCATCACTGTTCGTGGCATTACCATGTCTGGTAGCATCACCTAATATGGTGGCATCTCTGTCTCCAGTGGCATCACTCTTACAAGTGGAAAAAGTTTTTTTTAGATGTCATCTATGTGCGACGTGTCTTAAAAAAGACTAAAGCTGCGAGTGCTGCTCGTCCACCATGTTAAATATGAAGCTGGTGTTGTTTTCATATTTATTCGTCGTAGTGTCGCATTGTGTCTAATGCTTGCTAGTTAAAACATTATATACTCAAACAGGGGAAATGTAATGTGAATCACATATCCAGGACTTAACAGGGTCAATAGCATGTGCGGAAAAATACGTCCGCCGCGTGAATTATCGAATTCGCGTGCAGACATATATAAATACAAAAACGTAAATATATAAACTTCACCACGAATTCTCTTCTCCACATGAGCAAATTTTCTGGGTGTTTTTCAAAATCAAAAGCAGTGTTTGGGACGCGCGCTTTTACTTTGGCAGACCAGGCGCAGGATCAATGCAGCACAGCATCATAACGCGACACTGAACCTCACCTCCACGCGATAACTGCAAAGGAGCAACCAACCTAATCATAATTTCTAAAAACGAAACCAGGAGTAGCGATGGAAAAGCACCAGCGCCAGCGCCAAAGGAAAAAGCGCCATGCCACAACGCTATTTTGCCGTGGCGCCATTGGCGCTTGCCGCCCCACCGACAAAAACGCCGTGGCGCTAGGCGCCATTTTGGCGCCAGGAATAAGATACTTGGCATTGGCGCTTGCAGCCAGCGCCAAAGCAAGAAGCGCCATGACGCTTGGCGCCATTTTGCGCCGGCACGATTGGCGCTTGGCGCCGGGGTTCGGAAAAGCGCCATGGCGCTTGGACCCAAAGTCAGCTCTTTCCATTAACAGGAGTGAAAACAACAACAATGCTTGCAACTGACCAGTGGAGGCACGCGTAAATAGGCACGCGCAACGCGGCAGGCAGGCGGAACAGGCGCCTCCGTGCTTCTAAATGCATATTATCACCCAAACGTGTATTTATTTTATATTTCGAAGTGATGATGACCGTCTCCCGAGAAGGTAAGATGACCGCCTGAAGATATGATGTCCGCCTGGACATCATACCTTCAGAAGGTAAGATGTCCAAGAAGGGAAAGTTTCCGGGGTCCATCAATTTGTTATGTCCAATTTGAAAAAAGGTGGCATGCTAATAAAGCACATTTTGTTGGAACGTGTTGATTCTGACGAAACAATAATTTCTCCCCTTTCATTTCATTTCATTTCAACGACAATACCACGGGTGGCTACCAGAGTCATGGATATAAACAATGTATCAAAGAAAAAAGGCGATTAAAACATACGACCGGTACATTCTGACGGGTGATAGGTAGATGGACAGGTGAACTGTTAAACAATCAAAAGGTACAAGAGAATAGCCAATATAGCGTTTTGCAGAATAGTAATAACCGTAATTGATGATACCAAGGCCTTGGATTTAATATAAGAATTTATAATAACTAGCCGGAATAACAATACAAGAGTTTATTGCGAAGTTGGCATGTGAGGTAAGATTGGTGTATTTAAATAATAGAAAACCGGTTTTATGTTTGAGATATATATAATTCTCCTATAGGTTTTCTAATGTAAGCACCAGATAGAGACATATTTTCTCTTCTACAGTGCATTATTCCCACGGGTTGTTACGTACCATGCTTTGTGCCAACTGTGGTCACATTTTTTATGTGCCTCTTGTTTAGCGCAAATCCGGTATCCCCTTGAATAATTCCTCCCTCGAATAGTTCTCCTCAAAGAAGTCTGATGGTAAAATATTTCCTGGAGGAATTATTTTCGCTAGAATATATAACCTTCCTCATTGAAAAATGGGTTATGTTTTCGCTCTTGCTGGATTCTGCTGAAAAAATATCGCTAGATTCCATCCATGTACCATTCGGTTCCAAGGTCATTTCATCTCTCCGGATAAGACTTGGGGATATTTCGTGGGGGAGGGGGGTTCATAAAGTACCTAGCTGCTACACTACTGTAATGGTTTAATAGCAATTACTATTTGCAAGTATGAATACCTGTATAGCGATGATGTAGTTCATTTGTAAACAGTAGCACTTCACCCAGCCCCAGATTTTATTAGAAAGACATGCACGCCGCGCACGCCCGACACGCCCGGCAAATGCAAATGAGGCGTCCAATTCTAAAAGTCGACAAGTCCAAAATATGACAATTTTGAGTTAGCCCCAGAAACGTCATCTGGGGCTACTCCCGCACATTTTCCATAATTTGCCATAAATTTTGTGACCTGTTATGCCCATATGGCAAAGTGCCAAATTTGACATTTTTGGGAAAAATGCAAAAAATTTGGGCAAGAAGTCGACAAGTCCACTTAGTTTTGGGCTAAAAGTCGACAAGTCCACCTTCCGCCGCCTTTTTTTATGGGAAAAAACGCTAGAAATGTGATAAGTCCATCATGGACACCAATTTCTAAAAGTCGACAAGTCCATAAATTTCCCATAAGGCAAGCGCAACGCCGGCGGGAACAAAAATGTTCTCTAGTGCAAGAAGGCGACAAGTCCATTTCCCTCCCCAAAACAGTTTTGTTCTGTCCGAGCAGAATTTTATAGACACCCAATTTTTCACATATACGTTGAGAGCAGGGGCTGAAAATTTGACACTTTATTGTTAACATTTGGGACTTAATGTTGAGCATGAGAGAGCCCCATTGGACACGCACCACGGACCTGGAATTGGAAATGAAACTCAAAATGCGATTTACTCACAATCGCATTTTGTGGACTTGTCGACTTTTAGAATTAGAAGCCTCAAATGAATCCACATAAATAGTGATCGATTTCCATGACATGATGATCTCGGTATTAATCGAGAAAATAACTTCACAAAATGATTTTGTGCATTGTTTTATTCTACGATATTTAGCAGTTTTACTTAAAATCGAAGGCTCCACTTGAAATTATAATGTATTGTAAGCGCACCTAAGATCGGATGGAAATCATCTACATTTCTAATGTAATACACCTGTGCAATTTATGTGACTCACTCAACTTAAATGTGAATATGAATTTCCGTGAAAGTGTGGCGACGGCGAGTCACTGTAATGAGAAATTAACTAGTTACCTAGATGGAGTAGAAATTCACAGTTATATTTGACAGCTGAAAATGGGAAATTGCTTTTACTTCGTGTCGAAAATATAGGAAAAGCATTGTTTTCATATCAAGATAGAAATTTGCCTGAACGAGAAATACATGTTTCCTCGACATTCACACAAGCTGGATTTACAGCATAACGATCAAAAGAAGGTGCTGCGACAAATTCAACATCAACCTCCTATTGATCGTTATGCTGTAACTCCGGCTTAACACTCAGTCATTGTTTTTTACGTGTTTTCTGCGTTACACATCACAAACTGCAGTTTTTGGCAATTACATTATCTTAACACTCATTTTGGGTGGCCGTATTTCGAGGGGGGAAGGGTATTTCGAGGAAAAATGGTAAATAGGTCGAGTGCATAGGTAATAATATTCACAATCCCCAAATAATGCAATTTCTCACAGATCGTCATGATGGCAGCATGCAATGCAACAATGGAGATAATTTCTAACACATCACATCAAGTTCATATATTTGTCAGGCTAACCTTATCAGTATTTGGAGTTTTCTCCAATATGTTACTGATTGTAACCACGCAAAAGGCAATTTTGATGGACAGAATTGCGAAGGCGCAGTTCACAAATCTCGGCGTGGCATTTTTTGTTTGGCAGATTTGTGACATGTTTTTGATCGGCCATGAAGTGGGTGTTACCTATGTATTTGGTGAACCGTGCTTTTTGATGGTTGGTACTTGATATTGTATGATGATGCTTTTGTGGTCAGTAGTGATGTGAAAAGCGCCAGAACGTTGGCGTCAAGCGCCAAAAGCGCCATGGTGATTTTCCGATCCCCGGCGCCAAGCGCCAATGGCGCCAGAGCAAAATGGTGCCAAGCGTCAGAAGCGCCATGGCGCTATTTGCTTTGGCGCTAGCGCCAGGCGCCAGCTCCATGGCGCTTTTACATCACTAGCGGTCAGTCCTATTGCCATGCACACTCACAGATGCAGAGAATGACATGCAGTTTTATTTTGTGGATTATAACAGCGCAATATTCCACTGCAATATACACCCTGGTTTCTATTGCAATTGAAAAGCTGGTGCCACTCCCAAACCCTGCAAAATGTCAAATGTCATGCAAAGTGTCAAAAGTCATGGAAAATACCCTGGAAAATGACAAACGCGTTTGCCATTTTGCAGGGCATTTTCCATGACTTTTAACACTTTGCATGACATTTGACATTTTACAGGGTCTGGGCATACCCCCTGGTTTGCACGTACTACCTTACCAAGCATAGTTTAGAGCCCACATGTCATGGCCATGGTCCACTATTCTTCTGCATGATTGGTGTGTTTGGTGGTTTGCTATTAGCGTTCCAAAAATTATGGGAGACTTATATTTAAAAAAATATACAAATCTTATATTTATAAATATTTTTTCCAAGTTCTTTCAGAGATATTTAATTGTAACGGTATATTTTACGAGAAGAAAATATCTCCAATTCATATTTTTTATAGATTGGTACCCATATTTTCTCTGTGGTTTTTATCAAAAATCAAATAACCTATTTTCAATTTTTAAAGAATTTTTTTGAGATAATAAATATTTTATAATATTTTCTGAAAAACATTGGATTTTACATTGTCCTATTTTGGAACGTTTTTTTGGGATGTGACTGATTGCAACAATAGCGTAATAAAAATTGTTCACAGGATTGCCCTGGGCAGCTGGCTGGATTCTAACCAGCCACAGAATCATTTCCTACACTTTCATAGAGCCATATGTTTCAACAGCAAATCAACTGGTGCCCCGCTGTGATCACAATGAGGTCTCAGGCAACCCAAAAGTTGACAAATCTTTGTCAGCAATACTTTTACTGTCGGCACTATTTTGTCTGGTGCCAGTTCCGCAAATTGAGGAGGAGAAGTGAAATGGCAAAAGCGAAGTGAATTGAGAAGTAAAATGGCACAGTGAAAAGAAATTACTTCTCTTTTATTTTCTACTTCGCTTTTGCCAATGTTCTTGCCATTTCACTTCGCTTTTGCCATTTCACTTCTCACTTCTTAATTTGCGGAACTGGCACCTGGTTTTGTACTCGACAGTGTGGAAGTGGAATAAGAATTTTTGGCGAGATTTTCGGAACCATCCACAGTCACTCAGCGTGAGATTATACACAAACAGGGCGCTGGATACAACAAAGTTTGAATTCTATTTTTTGTGTGATTTGTAGCATTATCAATTTGTTTTTTTACCGCACTGCCAGGTCGATACTAATTCTCATTGTATTTCATTGTATAATGGTGATCATCACTGTTTCCGGATATGCTGGCTATCAGGTTGTGTTGCAAAAAAAAATCTGAAAAATGTTTGCAAAATCTGAAAAATTCTGAAATACATCTTTTTTTGTGTCTGCTCAAAACTTATTGATCCATAATTTTACAGGCTGCAGAAAGTGGTACAAAACTCAAAATGTGGCTTCGATTATCTATGACAGTATCTCAAATTATGCCGAGCCTTGGACCTGTGATTCTGATCAGCACGCAAAAGGCACTGAATGATTCATTTGCACATTTGATCGTAACCAAGCTTCTACCTGCTTTTGGGAAAGTTCATTTCAACAACAGAGTAGCGGCGGCTGTTCAAATGACGTCACCAGAGATTGTGAACTCTGCAAAAGGGCATCGTGCTCAAGACACGTACTTTGAAATGTACAAATTTTGATTGTGTTCATCTGCTGATATGGTATTTATGCTCATATTGTGTGAATGTGATGTCACAATAATATTTGTTCTGTAGTTTCGCTAACGTTCGTTCAAATTTCCTTCAAATTTCCTTTTTACGTGGGTTGATACTCAGATTTTTTATGATATTACATCATTTGGCGATTCATTTGCTTTAGAATAACTTGTGCTCGTTTCAATCAACGACTAAGGTCTTGTGATGGAAAAAGCGCCAGGACTTTCATTTGGCACGAACCAGAGTTGCGAAAGCGTATTTACGCTTACCCGAAATACCTGGGTATTTGGGTATTTATACTTACGCTTACCTACACTTACGCTCTTGAAATTACCGGTACTTTAACAACCCTGCCGCTAACGCCAGGCGTCATGAATGAATAAATATGAATATGAATATGAATTCATGAATATTTCGATCATGTTATGACGTATCTTGTCGAATGAAAGCCATTGTAATGTAATCATGTATGTATGTGGTAATTCAGATTCAGATGGAGTATGTAGTGTGGTATTAGAAAGCGTTATCGTATTGCAATAAACTTATAAAAATCACATTAATATGTATGAATCCATGTAGGTAAATCTGAGCGGAAGCAGAATTAATATAGGTAAATAACTGTAGTTTACCCCTACATTCTCTAAATAGGTAACATCGCACTGACAACCAGTGTCGAAGAGACCACAGAAAACGAAAATAGGCATATCAGAAACAATGGATCTAGCGTGTAATGCTACTTTAGAACTTATATCTCACCCGGCACATCAAGGGCAAATTATCAGCAGACTAATTTTGTCTGTAGCTGGCATCTTCACCAATATATTTCTGATTATTATCGCCCTGAAAGCTACCTTGCTGGATCGCATAGTCAAGGTACAGTTCATAAATCTGGCCGCATCGTGCATTGTTTGGCTGATGGGACACATGTGCATCACGGGTGCCACTCCCAGACCCTGTAAAAAGTCCTGTCAAATGTCAAATGTCATGCAAAGTGTCAAAAGTCATGGAAAATGCCCTGGAACAAGGAAAACGTACGTTTGCCATTTTGCAGCAAATTTTCCATGAGTTTTGACTAGTGATGTTAAAGGCACCGGGAAAAATGGCACCGCACCGCACCGGCACCTTTGCCAACGCATGAAAAGGGCACCTGGCACCCTGGGGCACCGGCCAGAAAATGGCACCGCACCGCACCGGCACCGGTGCCTTTTGGAAAAAATGGCACCGGCACCGAAGGGCACCGGCGGGTTGCCGGTGCTAGCACCGAAAGGCACCGCACCGGGCTGGAATTTCTGAAGTAAATGTCGGGCAGTTTCTCAGTGGTCTCACCTTTGGAAGTGCATATTTCCATGAATTTTCAACCGATTTTGATGGTTAAGCACTAAAAATAATCAGAATGATGTGGCAATCACTTTTATGAAGCATTTACAATGATTACAAATGAAAGATAAAATATTTACTTAACTACAATGTCCATAGCCACTATTGTCTACTGATCGGAGTCGTTGCTGTACAGAGAATGGAACTATCTCTGTCATAAACTGACAACAAATTTTGAACAAAAAAGTAAGATAAATATAAAATATAAACATGATTTAAAATTCAACAAAATTTTAGATTCGCTCGTCAGATCACGTATCGGGTATAATGGATTTCACAGTAGGTAAATATATTTATTTGATGGGAGGTTTACAAAATAGGCAAAAACGGTTGGGTAAATATATCGCTGTTGTTTGAAATTTGAATAAGACATACCGTATTACCTCCAATATAAGGCATCCCTCTAATATAAGGTACCCTCTAATATAAGGTATAACTTTTGGCTATTTTGAACGCGACGAAATAAATATAAGGTACGCTCTAATATAAGGCATACCTCTAATATAAGGCACAGCTGGCTGCGTGCCAAAACGCGCAAAAAATTAAAAACGGTCGCCAAACATGGCGGAAAATGGTGCGGAAGGGCACTGCGATAACTCTTCGTCGACTTCTGCCATTTTGTAGTGATACTGTACCACCTATTTCGTACATTCCAATTTGAGAAAATGAATTGTATCGTTGTTCACTGTTGGTAAAATTTCTTTAAAATCTGGTGAAAATAATTGAAGGCACCCTCTAATATAAGGTACCCTCTATTATAAGGCATCACTTTTGGCTCGAAAAATCTGACGAAAACAATATAAGGTATACCTTATATTAGAGGTAATACGGTACTATGGACAAAATTGCACAGCACATGAAGCCTTGGCCGGTGCTTTTCCCGGTGCCTTTTACTTTGGCCCTGGTGCTAGCACCTTTGGCACCGGCAACAAAATGGCACCGCACCGCACCGGCACCGGTGCTATTCTGAAAAAAATGGCACCGGCACCGGCATGGCACCCCTGAAGATTGCAATGGCACCGCACCAGCACCGGTGCTGGTGCCCTTCGGTGCCCAGCACCGGGGCACCGGTGCCTTTACATCACTAGTTTTGACACTTTGCATTACATTTGACATTTTACAGGGATTTTTACAGGGTCTGGGAGTGATCCCTGGACATGAGGTGATTGTCACCCACATTTTGAACGAGCCATGTTTGCTGGTGGTCTGTTTTGTTGTTGTTTTTTAAGCAATATTTCCCTTTCTCTACAATTATTTATATAAATTTCCTCCATTCAACCTGGTTTCAGATGAAACGTATCACATGCTGTGTCATTTTGGTAATATTACCTGCTCAGTATGGCACAACAGTATTTGTAATTGCATCTATAGCAATTGAGAGATTGATTTTCACTCATACACTAATAAAACAGAAGTTGGCGCCATACCATGGCACTTGCAGCCTTGGAGCAGAATCTATGATAGGTAAATGTGAGAAATTTTATATTTACCTGTCAGTTTGAAAACACTTCGAAATGCCGCCGGCGTTTATTTGAGGAGAGACAATGAACTGGAATAATGAAGTCACTCTGAAGCACAAAAAAGTACAAGGAATTTCGATAAGAAAAACAATGTGCACTACACAGATAATTTCTCTATTCTCAACAGATACAACAGTGCATTCTGATTTCACCAATAACTGCCCAAAATTCCAGCTTTGCCGTGGGCTGCAGGCTGGCTTATCATCAGCCACAGATACATATCATACAGATTCATTGAACCATATGGATCCACAGCCAATGATCTGCTGCCACACTGTGACCACCATGAAGTTGCTGGCAATCAAAAAATTGACAAGGCAATATCCCTATTATTTGCCTTGTCTGCATTGGTTTGCTTGGCTATGTATCTGATTGTGTGGAGATGGAATCAGAGACACTGGGCAGACTTTGGCAGACAGCCACAGACATTGAATGTGAGAATCATGGTGAAAAGGACACTGGATACAACCCAGTGAGTAATCAAGTACCTATATCAAGTGCCTCTTCAACACTCAATATTTAAGGCAGTGATGCTAACACTGCTGTGTTAAATGCTGCACAGCTATGTGAAAACCCAATATGTCAATTTTTCTTATCTCATCATTTATTTAAAACAAGCAGATGGCTACTGAAGTGGAATTTCTAGACAATAGTGCAGCTGCAAATGTTGCTAACATGTGGCTTACTCAACTATCTGTTCTAGAAATGTCACTAAGCATATTTAGCTGTGAACAAAAAGAAATAAGTTCATACTGGATTAAACTGAGGGCGATAACCCATAAGTATCACAATTGAGATACATATAGGTATAATACTGACATAAATATTTGAATTCTTGTGTTTCTAGTCACATGGACACATTTTTCACAATATTCTGGTCAGCTTTCTATTTAAACCACATTGCAGAGCAGTTCTCAATCTGGTTGTGTTCCATTCAGTGTTGGTAGTAATTGCCATGGCTTGCTACATTGTGTATCAGTCAGCAGAGGAAAAAACTGAGACAATATTGTGGATACTTACATTTGGTTATGCCTGCAGTCAGCTCATGCCCTGCATGGGTCCTGTTATCCTGATGTTCAAGCAAAAAGCACTGAGAAAGTCACTTGCCAGCAGCATAGGTGCCAATCCCAGATCCTGTGAAATGCCCTGTAAAATGTCAAATGTCATGCAAAGTGTCAAAAGTCATCAAAAGTGTCAGCAGTGCAAACATACGTTTGCCATTTTTCAGATAATTTTATATGACTTTTGATACTTTGCATGACATTTCACATTTGACAGGGCATTTTATAGGGTTTGGGACTGCCCCCAGGTTGCTGCAACTCAACTGAATCCAGGACCAATAACCTTTGGATGACATTTGTGAATCCGCCAATGTCCTCAAGGGTGGTGACTCCTGCAGTGGGCACTGCTGCACAAAAAACATATTTTGAAGCATATGAATTTTGAGTAGATGACAAATTGAACCCACCTATATTGTTTTTATTTGTGGTTGTCGTTTAATACCAACTTTGTGCTGATGTATCAAATGAGTTTGAAAGCAAAAACATCACACACTTCTGCATTTTGTACTTTACTTTGGTTGCCATATTGTTTGTGATCAGCAATCGCAATTTTTTGATGACAATTGTGATCAGTTCCTAGTAAACATCACACAGTATTCGATTACTATTTGTACATCAGCATCAAAAGTTGGGCCAATGTGGTGTTGTTGACTTATTTACTGTTTATCTCACTTTGTGGTCACTCTATTTTGCATGTTTAGCTTTTCTGGTGAGTCATATTGCAGTTTAGTTTCAATTAGAACCCTTTTGTAGCCATTCCATATCATTGAAATGTTGGATATGGAAATTTTACTGCAATAATCCTCAATTTGCATTCAAAGCATTAAGTATCAACATCATCAATATTTATGAAAGCATTGCAAATATAGTGTTTAAGATATGTATCTACATATAGTTCTGAGTTTACTTCCAGTGCTTACTTACTGACGTATGTATGCCTCATGCCTGAAATCATTTTTTATTTTTTTAAACAATTTTCGTTTCATTAGTGATGCTTAACGCGACCCCCCCTTTTCCTTTTTTTGTGAAAGTGCGTGCATAAGTATCCTGTTCGCGCATTGTCTACTACGACATAAGTAATTTTGTATGCATACTTTGCGGTCCGCCGAGTATACCTACATAACAATTGAAAATTGATTGACCACGAGTCACACATTAGCTAAACGGTACCAAATTTTTCTCGTCCTAAACAGACACTATGGAGGCAGTCTGCAACACAACATTGCAAATAGTATTCCACCCTGCACACCAAATTCAAATCTTTGGCAGATTGTCATTGTCTGTAATTGGAGTGTTCAACAATGTGATCTTGATCTCAATAACATTGAATGCTGCTTTATTGGATGCAACAGTGAAGGCACAATTCATAAATCTGTCTGCATCTTGCATTGTGTATCAAATTGGACAAATGGGTATAATGGGGCATGAAGTACTTGTCACATACATTTTGAACCAACCATGCTTTGTGGTGGTCTGTTTTTTTATTATATTTATGTTTATCTTTGCATGTGTGTCATTCCATTTTGTAGTTTCCACATGCCTTCACAGATAAGAAGAATTGTGTGCAGTGTACTTCTTTGGATACTGCCTGCTCAGTATGGTACCACAGTGTTTATTATTGCATCTATAGCCATAGAGAGGCTGCTATTCACAAATGCACTGAAAAAAAACAAGTTGAATAAAATCTATCAGTTGGACTCTTGGCGCAATTTGATGTCAGTAGGCAAACTGTCTATGATTGGTGAATTGCTTATCTTCCTAATTGGCTTGTGTGTTGTGTTATTCATCAACAAACTACAATAACTTTGTGTTATTTCAGCTCTGCCATGGGCTACTGGCTGGTTCCTCATTGGTCACAGATTCATTTCCTACATGTTCATTGAGCCATATTCATTATCTGCCAATGAACTGGTTCCCCATTGCGACCACCAGGTGCCAGTCCCACACCCTGTAAAATGCCCTGTAAAGTGTCAAATGTCATGCAAAGTGTCAAAAGTCATGGAACATGCCCTGTAAAACGGCAACTTGGTTGCCATTTAGCAGGGCATTTTCAATGACTTTTGACACTTTGCATGACATTTCACACTTTACACGGCATTTTGCAGAGTCTGGGACTGCCCCCAGGAGGTGGCTGGCAACCCAAAAATTGACAAGGCACTTTCTGGATCATTTGCTTTGACTGCATTTATTTGCCTGGTAATGTATTTCATTGTGTGGAAATGGAACAAGAGATACTGGGAAGATTTTGGCAGACAACCACAGAATTTGAATGTAAGGTTCATGATCAAAGGAACGTTGGACACTACAAAGTAAGTTGCTTTTGGAGCTTTTCCATTCTTCAATTATACACTCGATTTCTTCCTTTACCTACTTACCGTATTACCTCAAAATACCCCCATGGGGGTTTATTATTTCGCCAGCAAAATTTGAGGGGGGTTAATTCGAGGGTGTTGGAAGTTGTTTATGATGATTGATGTTTATGTGAACGTTAGGAGTTTCCTTTTCTTTGGGTATTTATTGCCTTCTAAACAACAGCATCGGGAGTGTTGACTACATGAACTTATTCCCCAAAATCTCTCTAAACATCTTCGTTCCGTAAAGTGGTGGACGTGCTGGTTTTTTGTTCCAGCAGAGGCCGCGGAGAGAGAGTCATCATTGCTGTCATCACTCCAACCGTGGCTGTCGTCAGCTCCTGTCTTCAGCTGACAATTGCAGTCATCTTGTTGTCGCTGTCGTCCGCTGATAATCTCGCAATGGACGACAGGCAACGCAGCCCTGAGTCGCGGAACAGGCAGAACCCGCAAAACCTGATGCCAGATCCTGCCATGCATGCCGAGGATATTAGGCACTTTCAGGACGACCAGCTGCGTCTGGCTGGCCGTGTGCCAGTGCGTCATGGTCATGGTCGGCAGGTTGAGTTGCCGATCGCTCGCTATACAGCGAGAGAAAATGCACATTTTACGCCTGTGCGCAATCGCGTTTACCGCAATTCTCAGTTAGCTTTGCAGCAGACAAACAGTGAACCGCAACTCCTTTGCGACACCAACAGGCTGCCACAGCCGACACCGTGGCACCTGCAGTTGCGACATTTCCAGTCGGGACGTTTTCCGGTTCCGGCGCAGTTTGCTGAGGAAATTTCGGTTGGATCAGTGCCTCAAAACGTTTGTTATGTCCACACTGGACCTTCAGATGCTCCACAATTGGACATTTCCAACTCCGAAAGAGAATTTCTGTCGATGTTTCAGGAGTTGAAATTGAAGTATGCATCGCTGGGACGTTTTCGCAATGAAACCCATTTGTCACCCGATATCCCAGTGCCGTTTGAAGTCCGGATTGATACCAAAGCAAATTTGACAAAAGCGACAGAACCGGAATTTCATGCATTAGAAAAAAGCAAAAATCCATGGCATGTCCGGAATTTAGCAAATTTGCCTGTTCCAAAGCCGGACATGTTGCAAAATTGGTTTTTGGTTCAGCCCCACATATTTGACAAAATACCTGAATACGTTGGCAAAAATGATTCGCGCAGTTTTTCGGAATGGCACAGGATGGTTCAAATGGCATCGCTGTCCATACCCGATCCCGCTCTTCAGAAGCAATTTTGGCTGGAGATTATGACCACCAAGCTCACAGGTGAAGCCCATTGGATTTTGACCACCATGTTTAAGCCAGATGATTTGCAAAATTATGAACACATCCTGAAAGAATTGTCAATGGTTTTCAAAACAACAGATAAGACGTATACCTACCCAGAATGGGAATCGGCCACCATGTTTAAGAATGAACTTTTTTTGGAGGCTTTTGTCAAAAGTGCCATTGGAGATCAAAGAGTCTGTCAAGTTTGAATGCCATCGAAAATTTGGTGCTTTCAAAAATTTGGCATCGTTTTGATGAGTCCAGATTCGATAAGTTTGTAGTGGCAAATTTTCGGTCTAGGAGCAGGACGTCATCTACTTTGAAAATCCCGCAACTAATGCAGCAAATCGACAAATATTTTCGATCTGTTAAGCATGAAAAACGCGATAAAGTTATGGAAAGAAATATAAACACACGCCCAGCGCGCAGCACATTCAAACAGTTTCTGGCTGAGTCACAGCAGCAACCGTGGGGCACGCTGCCAAACCACACGGGTCACCGGGCAGCTGACTGCCGTGTTTTGCAGCGCCAAAAACAAAATCCCGGTGGACAAGTAAACCCTGCAACTGTAAGTCCAAAGTCCGAGGGATATGGACACGTGAAGCGAATTGGGCCCCCACACACTTCGGATACTCCGGCCCCAAAAACGACATTTGGAAAAGTAGCAATGTTTGACAACCCTGAAAATACCGAGAATGAAATCGAAAATGCCGATTCATTTGACACCCCACCACCCTGGGAAATTTACTGGTAACGGGAAACACAACGGAGGGCAGCATGTGTGAAATACCTTTGTTTTTTGTCCACACCTCACCATTTGACAATGTCACCAGAAAAGTTTTGGCTGTGATTCTGGTGAATATGCTACCAGATGCCATGTCGGAAATATTAATCGGGACTGATATTATGGCCTATTTGAAGCTATCATGGTTAATTCCCGTTGCTCTCGAAAATGATACAAGAGTAGAACCGCCGAAACAAACAGAAGTTTTGGATCAATTTCAGTCCCTTGAATTAGACTTTTTAGAAAAAATGACAAAAGTAATTCAACTCAAGAAAAAAGTGTTTATACCAGCTAGAGGCGAGCAGAAAGTTTCTGTTGAAGCGCCAAAGAAACCGGGAGAAATTTCCGCAGCAAAATGGTCAAGATGTGTAGTGGGCTATAGCAACGTTGACGTGGACAACAGTTTAGGGGTGTGCATGTACAATACCACAGTCAACACCACAGTGAAAAATGCGTATTTGACACTTTACAACACTTCTGACTCACCAATCGATTTGCCTGCTGGTTACTGCCTAGCGGATATGTTCATCATTCCACCCAGCAAACATTTCAACCCCGGACCAAAATTTTCGCGGATTTTTCAGAACTCTGACACACAACAATCCATAGGCATGTTTTCAAGGACATCAACACGCCATTCCGCCACGCTGGCAGCGCCCGCAGTGCACCTACCCTCCCTGCCTGACAGTGTACGTGTTAAAAAATGTGATGAACAAAATGTGCCGAGCACTCCAGAACAACGCGCAGAATACATCTGGGAACATTTGCCATCTAGCAATCGCATTACATTGTCCGATGAGGACATGCAAATATTTCGACGACTGCTTCTAGAGTTTCATGATATTTTTGCTTGTAGCGAATATGACGTGGGAAAAACGCCTTTGATTTCGCACGCAATCGTCACAGACCCGCTTCACCCACCAATTAAACAAGCACCGCGTTATGAAGCACCACACAGAAGGGCGTTTATTGATAAGACAATTGCAAGCATGCTTCAAGAGGGCATAATTGAACATTCAAACGGGCCTTGGGCGTCGCCTATCACAATTGCGCCCAAGGGGACAGATAATTTCAGATTTTGCGTGGATTTTAAGCAAGTGAACTTAATAACTAAAATTGATAGTTATCCCCTACCGAGAATTGGCGAAATATTAGCAGAATTTTCTGGCAGGAAGATATTTAGTGCGATTGACATCAGACACGGTTACTATAACATTCCCCTGGCGGATGAGGACTCCTGTGAGAAGACAAGCTTCGTTTGCAGCTTAGGACAGTTCAGATATACGAGAATGCCGTTCGGTACCTGCAACGCAGGTGCGACTTTCATGCGTCTCATGAACGTAATTCTCATGGATTTAAATGAAGATTTAACTCGCGCATGGGTGCGCGCTTACATTGACGACGTGCTGTGCTGCAGTGACACCGTTGTCGAGCATTTGCAACATTTGCGTAGGTTGTTTGCACGACTTCGTTGGGCCAATTTGAAAATGCAACCAGCAAAATGCAACTTTTTTGCATCAAGCCTAAAGTACCTGGGTCATCAGATTTCGGCTGAGGGTATTTCTCCGGCACCCTCACGCGTAGCAGCTATGTTGGATTTACCGAAAGTTCACTCTAAACAGGATTTGAGGAAATTTTTGGGGAAATGTGTGTATTATTCACACTTCATTCCGAATTACAGTAGAATTGCCGCACCACTTTACGACGTCCTGAAGGGCAAAATACCAAAACATGGCAATACACCTTTCACTTGGACAGAGCCGATGCTTGATGCCTGGAGCTCATTAAAATATTGTTTATCGTCGCCTCCAGTTTTGATTCACCCTTACAGGGATGGGCGGGTTTTTGTTCTGGAAACAGATGCAAGCAAAGTAGGTTTGGGCGCCGTACTTTCTCAGCATGCTGACGATGGAAAATTGCATCCAATTTCATTCATCTCGAAGCGCCTCACACACCCACACAAAACATTTTCTGCAGCTGAATTGGAAAGTTTGTGCATAGCTTGGGCGGTTCGGAGGTTGGCCGATTTTGTGGAAGGGCAAAAATTGGTCGTCATTACTGACAATTCTGGAATACACCAGGTGTTGAAGACACCGCATCACAGTAAATTAGAACGTTGGGCAATATACCTGTCTGATAAGGTAATTAATTTTGTCCACAGGGCCGGAAAATTGAATTGTGTGGCAGACACACTCTCTAGAAACCCCGTGGACGAGCCAGAGTTCAGCCCAGAAGAATTGCATGTACCCACAGACCTAGTGCGCGGACTGGCTTTAGCTACAGCACCCGGCTTTCACCTGACAGGTCCGATCCATCAGTCAAAAACAATAACTCAACAAATTGAGTTTGACTGGCCACAAGCACAGTTGTCCGATCCTGAACTCAGTGAAGTCATCGCCGCAGTAAAAAATGACCCCGCGTCATGGCCAGAAGCTTTACTGATTGATGAGGTGTTATATTATAAATCTCCCACGTCTGACCACTCATATGCCATCTGGCCGCCTCGGTCATGGCAACAAGCCTGCTTGGAACACGCCCACATGGGGATCTACGCGAGCCACGGCAGCCAAGCAAAAACACTTGATCTGTTGTGCCAATATTTTGCGTGGCCAGACATGAAAGCACATATTTTGGATTTTTGCAAGCAATGTTCCGATTGCATGCAACGCAAGTCACATGCATTGCGCCCCACGCCGCTGGGAACAACCACGACGCCACAACAGCCATTTGATATCATGCACTTTGACACAATGCAATTTGAATACAACAATTCCAAATCGAAAGTTTTAGTGGCGGTTGATGCTTTCACGCGTTACGCAATTGCATTTCCACTCTCTTCCATGCGCGGAGAAACAGTCGCAAGGGCTATTTTAAAAAATATCTTCATGATATATGGGGCGCCCAGGGTTATTGTGACAGATCAGGGCACTGAATTTGTTAATACAGAATTCAGGACACTTTGCGCACAGTTTGGTGTTCGTCATTCGCCAGTACTGGCTCATAATCCAGCAGCCAATGGAATGGTAGAACGCGTAAACGGGCGCATACGCGATATACATGCATTTGTGAAAAAACAGCACCCGAAAACTCACTGGAAAGAATTGTTACCTTTGGTCATTTTGAAGTACAATTTAACCATGAACAAAAATTTAACTTGTTGCCCGTTCTACCTCATTTATGGACATCTTCCCCACTGGAATTTATTTTTTGTAGCGGCAAAAAATACGAATCCAGATGCTATACGAACAATTGCCAGGTCACAGAGTGACAGAAACAGACAGAAATATAAGCAATATTTTGAGTCGAAAAATACAAAACAGTTACATGTGGGAGATGTAGTGATGGTGAGAATGCTTTCGCCCGACAAAACTGTTCCGCGATTCACGGGCCCACACACTGTGGTTGACACGGCCGGTCCAAATGTCAGTTTCCAAAATGGCGACCAGTTGGAAACTGTTCCGGGAAGATACTGTTGGAAGGTCCAACATTTATCCTCCACCATTTGAAAAGTATTGAATTGTTTTAAAAAGTAGTATTTTGATTGCTGTTTAATTTTTTCCTTTTGTGAGTAAATTTGCACTTACTGGTACACATTTTGCATCCCGTTTTACACGCCATTTAAATTATCAGAAAACGCAATGACATTGACAGAGTAAATATTTCGATTTAACAAAAAAGCATTGCTCTTTGTCACGCCAAAAATGCAGTTGCAGTGCTGGATTTTTTGCTGGTTTGTTTTGACGCTGGCAGCTGAAGCGGGCAGAAAACATAGGCGCAGCAAAACGTCTACCCCCCAACGCACACCATCCCTCGAACCGCCGAAAACGCCCACCTACGAGGAGGACCCGCCAGCAGAGGCTGCAAATGTTGACGATCCAGGCGAGGTCACCCAAGGGACACACACACCACAGTACGACACTGGCGCTGAACCGGGAATTTCCAGTGCCGCACATCCATCTGCTAGCCAGGCTGAATCTCGTTTTGAGGACAACAAACAAGTTTTTCAACAAATGTGTCAGGTGCCGTTTTCTGGGATGTTTTTATGAGATTTTCTCCAGCTGAAGTTATGTTTTTGACAAAAATGTCACCTATAGGATCTGGATACTCTTGGAGATAAGTATCAACAGTTGCGGCATGGTTTTGCGTCATTGCAGCAGGAAAATGACGACCGCCATCGCACTGTTGTAGGGTTCAGGGTTGAAAATCGCCATCTGGGAGAGGCTTTATTAAAGGTTCATTATTCATCGTTTTCCTGAAAGTTGATAGCACGTTTTTTGCATGAACGTTTGACGAAGGTGGAACGTGAATCAGCAGCCAAAAACGTAACGATACGTGAACTGCAGCAAGCACTTGCGGCTGCGCAATGCACTCAACCAACGTCTACGGTCACGGCACAAACTGAGACAACGTTTTTTCCCCCAGTTTGTGACTTCAAATTCACCACATAACTAGCTCGTCTGTGCGTGCCCAGCAGCAGGAATGGCGTGAAGATGCAGCAGAAGACACTGGCTACACTTTCCCATGAAGCTCGGCAGTTCAACGTGTGGCAGCAGCGGAACGTTACCCGCAACGTCATTACAATCGTTGCCGCACACCAGCGCCACATAGCTATCATAATTACAACCGTCGCCATGGCAGAGACAGGCACCAACAACGATTCACGCAGCACAGGCAATTCCAGCGTCGACAGGGAGTTTTTTCGCGCATCTCAAAAGCTCACACGCGTCACGGTAAAAATTCTCGCCATTCTCCTTCTAGTTCGCGCTAAAAAAAAGTGGTAGGGGAGAAAATTGGAGTGTGATTAAGTTGATAGTTTTTGTTGTTTGGAGAGTGATGTTGTTGGAAGTTGTTTATGATGATTGATGTTTATGTGAACATTAGGAGTTTCCTTTTCTTTGGGTATTTATTGCCTTCTAAACGACAGCATCGGGAGTGTTGACTACATGAACTTATTCCCCAAAATCTCTCTAAACATCTTCGTTCCGTAAGAGGGGGGGGAGTTTATTCGAGGGTTTTTTTTATTATTTCGTCAGAAATTTTTGTAAGGATCGTAGTAAAATGTAGGCATTTGCATACCCAAAACAGGTAATAAATGTGTCCAAACAGGATATATTTGGACATAAAAACGTAGATAGCTACACAAACTAGTCGATGTGTAGCTGCAATGCAAATTAACAGTAATATACATCATGTAAACACCTTCCCAGTCACGTCCGGCAGCCATTTTTTGATTTTACTTCTCATATCCTATCCCCAGTTCTAGGGCGCCCCCGAGGCTGAAACTTGGGGGAGATATTGTCGCAACCCCCCTCTACTTCGCATGAATTGGGGGGTCGCCGCGACGCCCCCAATTCGTGCGAAGTAGAGGGGGGATGCGCCAATATCTCCCCCAAGTTTCAGCCTCGGGGGCGCCGTAGAACTGAGGATAGGATATAAGAAGTAAAATCATAAAATGGCTGCCGGAGGTGACCGGGAAGGTGTTTACATTGCATACATGACGTATTTATTATGTACTTGACGTACATCATTCCGAAGGGGGGGGGGTATTTCGAGGGGGGGGGGTTAATTCAAGGGGGGGAATAATTCGAGGTAATACGGTATCTCTTTGCCACATTACCCTGGTGCTGTGCAAAATATTCTTGCAAATACACCATTCATTGTGAAGTGACAAACACCATAAACTTAAAACTGCAACTTAAAACTTCAGTTGAAAGCGAGATAAGTTGTCGCTTTTTGGGTTGCTGCTGTAATAAATTACACACACCAATTCTATTTCCCAGGGCAATCTTAAATCTGGTCGTTTTTCATTCAATCTTGGTCATAATTACAATGGTCTGTTACAACATCTACAATTCAGCATTGGATGGAAGTGACAAAAAGTTATGGGCACTCATGCTTACTTTGATCACTAGTCAAATAATGCCCTGTATTGGCCCAATTATATTGATTGTGAAGCAGCAAGCACTGAGAACGGCTACTATGAATGTGATTTACAAAAAAATTGCACCCAGGTTTAATGTAAGTTATGGTGCAAAAAAGTGGGCATATTGTGTGGTGCAGCCACAACCATCAAAAATTGTGAATTCTGCTAATGGTCCTGTTGCGCAGAAAACTTACTTTGATATGTACAAATTTTGATTTATTTTGAAAAATTTGGGCCAGTTGAGATATTCATTATCACGTGTGATGTTTAACACTATAGAAAACTTCAATTCCCCACGAAATTTATTATAATGTGATACTGAATGTAAATTTTTGTGTTTCAAGATTCCATAAACCCTCAACTAGGTAGTTCCCCTGGAGGGTTAGGTAATTTTTTTTCTGTTGTTGTTCTTTTGAAGGGGAATTATTCAAAGGGACATTTTTACGTGATACATTCATACTTAACTATCACATTTTTATCAATTCATTCCGAAGTAAACAATGTTGAAAGGAAAGGGATATTCTGGCAAATTTGAAATACAATGCATATATGGTCTGTGAAATGTAACTGTATTTTTATGTACCTATAGAGAATACTCCATCCCATCCTAGCACAATGTCAATTGCATTGCTATTCAATCAATCAAAATAGATGTAGATGCATAATTAATTATTACAATCTTCTCAGTAAAATACCTCCAACTTCAACCTCTGGCTTTTTTTGCTGTACATTGTGATTATGTGTAGATTGGGTTTTGATATTTCAGCATTTTATTGCTATTTCGGTACGAGTGTGGTTTTTTGAAAAATACAAAAAATAAATCGGGGAGGACCCGGTAATAGAACGATCGGGGTTAGGCGCTGTTGGCGTGGTGCCAGAGCTACGCGAAGTAAATCGCGTTACGCGAGCTGCGTGATTTGCGCAGACGCAAGTCACGCAACCACAGGGTCACGCGACTTGCGCAGGCGCAAATTTCGCAACCACAGGGCCACGCGACTTGCGCAAATGCGCAAATTTCGCAGCTCGGGCTCGGGCTCTGGGCCGCACCTCAACGCCGAAAACTCAGAGCCGGTCTTTCAACCAGGCTCCTGGCTGGGCGTGAGCGCAAGTGAACCACTTTAGGCGTATGTATCAAAATGCGGTACATTAAAATTGCGGGTTTTATGTGCGGTAAGTAGGATTTGTTCCCGCGTTTTGCGGTGAACGGTTTTCGAACCAGGAACGTCAAAAGGACACTGCGCCATCTGCGGTAGGTAGGAAAACTGAAAATTTTGCGTGTCGCTCAGAACATGCAAACTTTGAACATCAATAACTCGACTAATTCTGGGCCGATTTTAGTAAATTCACTTTTAAAATGATGACGAATGCTTGGAGAGTTCATTTCTGAGGTCAAATAGGCGATACAACATTGTGTATATATCGATTTGGCCGGATTTTGAAATGCGAAATTTACGAAAAATCTTTATTTTTGAACATGCTATCGTATACTCCTGATCGAGAGAAACTCAATGAAACAAAAATGAGATCGATATCTCTTTCCGATCAAAAGTGCAAAAGATCTAAGCCCGTGCTAAATGAGATCGATATCTCTTTCCGATTAAAAGTGCAAAAAGATCTAAGCTTGTGCTAAGAACATTGAGGAGTGACGACACCAATTACGCTACCAGCTAAATTACGACGACACCAATTACCAGCTAAAGTAAACTCGATAGCTCCACCTAGGGTTCAAACGGGATCGCGATCCCGTATCCTGTGAAATTCTGGGATTGAGCAGTCCCGATCCCGAAACCCCAATCCCGAAACCCCAATCCCGATCCCGAAATCCAAAAATACCAATCCTGATCCAGAAACCTTTCAAATCCCGATCCCAAGAATCTCCCAAGTCCAGGATCCCGGAAAAAATAGTGGGAATGATACAGTTGGGCAAAAACCAAACAAACGGCTGGCCGTGGCAAACAGACACGACAGAGCAGTTTGGTTGATTGTCGTCCTTAGCGGGCGGGGCTGGCGGACCCCATCTGGGGGCACTCACAGACCCTGTAAAATGCCATGAAAAATGTCAAGCACGCTTTGTGGTGAGACTAGTGATGGAATGGCGCCATCGACGCTTGGCGCCCTTTTCCTGTGGCGCCTGGCGCCCACTTTCTGAAAGGCGCCATGGCGAAACATTTTTGTCTATAAACTCGATAGCTCCACCTAGGGTTCAAACGGGATCGCGATCCCGTATCCTGTGAAATTCTGGGATTGAGCAGTCCCGATCCCGAAATCCAAAAAAAACAATCCTGATCCAGAAAACTTTCAAATCCCGATCCCGAGAATCTCCCAAGTCCGGGATCCCGGAAAAAATAGTGGGAATTATAAAAGATGGAAGCAAATGACAGTTTTGCGTGCAAAAATGTCAACGCAAACGCCCAGCGTGAATGAACAGTGACAGTGACAAACAGTGAGGAAAATCTCTATCCCTAGACCGCAATCCCGATCCCGTGACCCCAATCCCGATCCCGAAATCTCAAAATACCAATCCCGATCCCGATACCGAAACCACAATCACGATCCCGAAATCGTGAAAAGTGAATCCCGATCCCGAAACGTCAATCCCGTTTGAACCACCTAGGGTCGGCCGATGTTTGTTTTTATAAACGTTTTTTTTAAAAAACAACGTTTTATTTATTAAAAAAAATGACGTCCGAATGACGTTTTTAAAAAAACATTGGCCAAAATTTTTAGTACTAAGCACTAGGTATTTTGCAAAATTTTTGCACGCAAGCGCGCAATTTCACACACAAATTGACATTGGTGGTTGTTTTCATTGGTTTTGTGGCATTTTTAGTATCAAAGTATTCATTTCTATGTGCTACCATGGGTTAATAAGCCGTCATATGTTGCTGTAGTATGTAATATTGAGGTAATGTGCTTCCATGTACCTCCAGAGTGTGTAAATTCACTCCCAAAGTACCCACCATTTTTGGTGACTGGTCAGAAAGATAACACCGTTCATGCTGTAAACGACATCGAAAAACGTGGACGAACTCGAAAAACATTTTTACGCATAAATCTTGAAACATAATTTCCACGGGTAAGCAAATCGATGATGATGACAATTTTGATTGAATGAAGTGTGAAAATCGTATGAAACTTCTGAAAATATGCATTCAAATGGTTATCGATCCCGATAGGGCTCAAAAAGGGGGCTGTGGTCCTGGTACCTGCTTCGGCAAATCCTGGTCCCGGTCCGGATGCCCCAGTCCCGGTCCCGGTCCCGACAATTGAAAAATGCCAGTCCCGGTCCCGACCACCAAGTCCCGGTCCCGATAAGAAAAATGTCTGGTCCCGGTCCCGGTCCGAAAAACTGGTCCCGTTTGAACCCTACTTCCATGTACCTCCAGAGTGTGTAAATTCACTCCCAAAGTACCCACCGTTTTTGGTGACTGGTCAGAAAGATAACACCGTTCATGCTGTAAACGACTTCAAAAAACGTGGACGAACTCGAAAAACATTTTTACGCATAAATCTTGAAACATAATTTCCACGGGTAAGCAAATTTTGAATTACCTTGAAATACCGCCAGGGGGTTTATTTTTTCAGAGTGAGAATTTTGAGGGGGGGTTAAACGTTGTCTATACACCAAATTTGGGGGGGGGTATTTCGAGGGGGGGGGGGGTTATAAGTTCATAGTGACCATTTTGTGGCGGGTCAGTATTTACCGTAATTTGTCAAGTAAAGTGCAAAGATGATATAAAGTTTATGTGTATTGTCATAAAATGTTCGGACTAGTGATGGAAAAGCGCCATAAAAAATGGATGGAGTGATATAGATGAAGCTATATACCGTATTACCTCGAATTAACCCCCCCCCCCTCGAAATACCCCCCTAAAATTTGGCTGGAAATAAATCCACATCTCAGCAAAAACAGGTGTTTGGGGATTTTTGGGTACATTTTGGGATGGACCACAACGGTAGTTGACATCGACAGCAAATGTCAACTGATTCCATCGGAATCCATCATTACCCGCAAAGGTAACGTTTCAATGAGCCATTGCTTACAGCCAATAAGTTTCTCTTACGTGATACTTTATGTATATATGAATATTTATTTATTTATTATATATTTTTTTATTTCGCCACTCAAAAGGTATCATTTGGAGGGGGTTTTCCATTGGAAGACCCCTAAAAAAACCCATGCATACCGGCGAAATGAAACGTGGTGATGGTGATGGCAGTGGTGATTGTGATGTCGGTGTGTTGCGTTGTGGATTATGCTGCATTTGAAATTTAATTGTGTTTATAAACTGTTTACCTTCCTATCACCCCCATGCAATTTTGGGGTCAGTGTAACTCCCACAATTCCTAAATACACCCCCCATCTTTTGAAATTCATAGAACATTGAAATCCACAGCCGCAGCCTAACCCGCAATTTATAAGTTTCAATAGCCCTACTGTAATACAGTCAAATACCAGCGATTGCGGCACACAACTTGGCGCCCACCAAATTGTTACCAAAATACAGGAGTTGTCACCATGGCGCAACTCGTACCAGCCTGGTATGAGATGAGCCATGGGGACCACGCCGGGTTTTTTGAGTTCCTCCAGGCGGGGAGGGACGGTAATCAAACTATTTGGAGGGACTTATTTGACAAACGATTGAAACCTATATATTGCGGGTTCGCTGGTTCCAGTCCCTCCTTGCATTAGACGAAAATGCGGGTATGGCTTTGAACACACAAACCCAGAAATCATTCAACACATGAATGCAACCCACATTTTTCATGTTTCAAGTACACACTGTAGACACCTTGTACGATTTCTTGCGTACAGCAAAACACCTTGTGTACAAATACGCATGTATTTACATGAAAATATTAAAGCGAATATTTATTTGAAACGCACTGTAGTTAAACAGTGTGTCATTACGGTTCAAAGTGGGTTCAAAGTGGTTGGAGGGGGTATTGGAAAACCCCTATGAAAGTATTTGACGGAATCGTCGACAATCTGCATCAACGGTACATAGAAAGCAAGGAGGTGTAAAAACCCGTGAACATATAAATGGCGGGTTTCAACTACTTATTATTTCCTTTTTGCAACATGATGACATGATGACATCATGGATAAAGAATGTCCTTGTTGAAAATGAAGCATTCCACAGAAACGCCACAACAGAGTAATTCACTGTTGGAACACAATGACAACGGTTTCCATATTGTGTACTAGCTACTAGTGATGGAATGGCGCCATGGCGCTGGCGCCATTAAAGGTTGTCTATACACCAAATTTGGGGGGGGGGTATTTCGAGGGGGGGTATAAGTTCATAGTGTCCATTTTGAGGCGGGTCAGTATTATCCATAATTTGTCAAGTAAAGTGCAAAGATGATATAAAGTTTATGTGTATTGTCATAAAATGTTCGGACTAGTGATGGAAAAGCGCCAGAAAGAATGGATGGAGTGATATAGATGAAGCTATATACCGCATTACTCTGAATTAAACCCCCCCCCCCCTCGAAATACCCGTTTTTACCCACGCGTTACAAGGTAAACACTTTCACATTGATCCAATTCACTGTTGAAACATTTTCTAAACGGGTTTGAAATACGCTGTGGCGCAGTGTGTTTGTCGTGTTGCTGGTTCGAATCCCATCTCATAGGACCGCATGGGTTTCATTTTCGCTCACTCCACTAACCAGCAAATGAAACCCGCAAACGTTATGTTTCACTCGGACATACTAAAGTTCGGCTAAGCAAATATCGCCGATCAACATTCAGCTTTTGCCGCGCCCTGGCGCTTTTACATCACTATGCATGCACTGTGTACATATATTTGTGCACGTGTGACTAATTAACAAGACATAAGGAGTGTTGTGAGGGAGTTTGAGGGGGGGTATTTCAAGGAAATACGGTACATAACGTAATTTGGCAAATGAAGACATAAGTAAGTGTATGTGCTTTTGTCCGGGGATGTTCAGCCATTGTATTTACGGAGCCACGTGAACTTTCAGCATTTACCATAATTTGTCAAGTAAAGTGCAAAGATGATATAAAGTTTGTGTATTGTCGTATAATGTTCGGACTAGTGATGGAAAAGCGCCAGAAAAAAATGGATGGAGTGATATAGATGAAGCTATATACCGTATTACCTCGAATTAACCCCCCCTCCTCGAAATACCCCCCTAAAATTTGGCTGGAAATAAATCCACATCTCAGCGAAAACAGGTGTTTTTATGTCACTCACTACGCAGTTTAACTGATCATCAACAGTGACAAAAAAAACACTTTTTAAATAATTTCTCTGTTCCAAAATATTTGCGTGTCTCACAAAAAGTGCAAAAAACACCAAATTGATCTTTTTGACTAAAATCTAGGCTTTCCTGTGGCACCCTTGTCGCCTGGCTTCGAACCAGCAACACGAAAACCACACTGCGCCACATGCGTATTTCAAACCCTTTTTGGAATTGTTTCAACGCTGAATCGGATCAATTTTGATCCGTTTTTACCCACGCGTTACAAGGTAAACACTTTCACATTGATCCAATTCACTGTTGAAACATTTTCTAAACGGGTTTGAAATACGCTGTGGCGCAGTGTGTTTGTCGTGTTGCTGGTTCGAATCGCATCTCATAGGACCGCATGGGTTTCATTTTCGCTCACTCCACTAACCAGCAAATGAAACCCGCGAACGTTATGTTTCATTCGGACATACTAAGGTTCAACTACGTAAATATCGCTGATTCGACTACACTCTCAATGTCAAAAGCGCCATGGCGCTTATGCTTTGGCGGCGCCATGGCGCTTTTACATCACTATGCATGCACTGTGTACGTATATTTGTGCACGTGTGTCTAATTAACAAGACATACGGAGTGTTGTGATGGTACTTACATGTGCTTTCCGTTCATTGTCACGTCATAAAATGTCACAATATCTCCATATTTAATTGATAAAAATACGCATATTGCATAAAATGCTTACTTCATTTATATTGCAGAAAAACGGTGCGAAACAGTGATAATTATGTTGCAGTTTGGAATGTTTGGAACGTAAGACTAATTTTAATTGTTTGCAGCACATGCTTGATAGCATGTGAGCTTTCGTTGGTTTAGGCCGCCAAAAATGGATCGAGTGATATAGAAAAGTGCAAAAAACACCAAATTGATCTTTTTGACTAAAATCTAGGCTTTCCTGTGGCACCCTTGTCGCCTGGCTTCGAACCAGCAACACGAAAACCACACTGCGCCACAGCGTATTTCAAACCCGTTTTGGAATTGTTTCAACGCTGAATTGGAACAATTTTGATTTGTTTTTACCCATGTGTTACAAGGTAAACACTTTCACATTGATCCAATTCACTGTTGAAACATTTTCTAAACGGGTTTGAAATACACTGTGGCGCAGTGTGTTTGTCGTGTTGCTGGTTCGAATCCCATCTCATAGCACAGCCTGGGTTTCATTTTCGCTCACTCCAGTAACCAGCAAATGAAACCCGCGAACGTTATGTTTCATTTGGACATACTAAAGTTCGCCTAAGCAAATATCGCCGATCTGTATTCACTCTCAATGTCAAAAGCGCCATGGCGCTTTATGCTTTGGCGGCGCCATGGTGCTTTTACATCACTATGCATGCACTGTGTACGTATATTTGTGCACGTGTGTCTAATTAACAAGACATACGGAGTGTTGTGATGGTACTTACATGTGCTTTCTGTTCATTGTCACGTCATAAAATGTCACAATATCTCCATATGTAATTGATAAAAATACACATATTGCATAAAATGCTTACTTCATTTATATTGCAGAAAAACGGTGCAAAACAGTGATAATTATGTTGCAGTTTGGAATGTTTGGAACGTAAGACTAATTTTTAATTGTTTGCAGCACATGCTTGATAGCATGTGAGCTTTCGTTGGTTTAGGCAACATGATGACATTGCCATCATGGATATAAACATTGTTAAGGACTGAGACTGGATCAATGCACTGAAAACACACACAACACGGTAAGCTGTGTTGAAACATAAAAATAACGGTTTCCATGAGAGCGTTCCATGATACGTTTGCGTTGGTTTTGGCTACATGATGACTGAGGTTGATAATGAATCAACGCAGTGCTTTCACACACAGCATTGTAAGCTGTGTTGCAACATAAATATCACGGGTTCACAGAATTTCACCTGTCCCCATTTTTAGCCGTGTCCACGTGCGCTGGCTGTTCGACCAGCGGCTGCGAAACAGTGATAATTATGTTGCAGTTTGGAATGTTTGGAACGTAAGACTAATTTTTAATTGTTTGCAGCACATGCTTGATAGCATGTGAGTTTTCGTTGGTTTAGGCCGCCAAAAATGGATGGAGTGATATAGAAAAGTGCAAAAAACACCAAATTGATCTTTTTGATTAAAATCTAGGCTTTCCTGTGGCACCCTTGTCGCCTGGCTTCGAACCAGCAACACGAAAACCACACTGCGCCACAGCGTATTTCAAACCCGTTTTGGAATTGTTTCAACGCTGAATCGGATCAATTTTGATCCGTTTTTACCCACACATTACAAGGTAAACACTTTCACATTGATCCAATTCACTGTTGAAACATTTTCTAAACGGGTTTGAAATACGCTGTGGCGCAGTGTGTTTGTCGTGTTGCTGGTTCGAATCCCATCTCATAGGACCGCATGGGTTTCATTTTCGATAACTCCAGTAACCAGCAAATGAAACCCGCGAACGTTATGTTTCATTCGGACATACTAAAGTTTGACCAAGTAAATATCGCCGATCCACATTCAGCTGTTGCCGCGCCCTGGCGCTTTTACATCACTATGCATGCACTGTGTACATATATTTGTGCACGTGTGACTAATTAACAAGACAAGGAGTGTTGTGAGGGAGTTTGAGGGGGGGTATTTTGAGGATATACGGTACATAACGTAATTTGGCAAATGAAGACCTAAGTAAGTGTATGTGCTTTTGTCCGGGGATGTTCAGCCATTGTATTTACGGAGCCACGTGAACTTTCAGCATTTACCATAATTTGTCAAGTAAAGTGCAAAGATGATATAAAGTTTGTGTATTGTCGTATAATGTTCGGACTAGTGATGGAAAAGCGCCAGAAAAAATGGATGGAGTGATATAGATGAAGCTATATACCGTATTACCTCGAATTAACCCCCCCCTCGAAATACCCCCCTAAAATTTGGCTGGAAATAAATCCACATCTCAGCAAAAACAGGTGTTTTTATGTCACTCACAACACAGTTTAACGGATCAACAGTCACTCCCATCAACAGTCACAAAAAAAGCACTTTTTAAATAATTTCTCTGTTCCAAAATATTTGCACGTCTCACAAAAAGTGCAAAAAACACCAAATTGATCTTTTTGATTAAAATCTAGGCTTTCCTGTGGCACCCTTGTCGCCTGGCTTCGAACCAGCAACACGAAAACCACACTGCGCCACAGCGTATTTCAAACCCGTTTTGGAATTGTTTCAACGCTGAATTGGAACAATTTTGATTTGTTTTTACCCATGTGTTACAAGGTAAACACTTTCACATTGATCCAATTCACTGTTGAAACATTTTTTAAACGGGTTTGAAATACGCTGTGGCGCAGTGTGTTTGTTGTGTTGCTGGTTCGAATACCATCTCATAGGACCACATGGGTTTCATTTTCGCTCACTCCAGTAACCAGCAAATAAAACCCGCAAACGTTATGTTTCATTTGGACATACTAAAGTTCGCCTAAGCAAATATCGCCGATTCGCATTCAGCTTCAATGTCAAAAGCGCCATGGCGCTTTATGCTTTGGCGGCGCCATGGCGCTTTTACATCACTATGCATGCACTGTGTACGTATATTTGTGCACGTGTGTCTAATTAACAAGACATACGGAGTGTTGTGATGGTACTTACATGTGCTTTCCGTTCATTGTCACATCATAAAATGTCACAATATCTCCATATTTAATTGATAAAAATACGCATATTGCATAAAATGCTTACTTCATTTATATTGCAGAAAAACGGTGCAAAACAGTGATAATTATGTTGCAGTTTGGAATGTTTGGAACGTAAGACTAATTTTTAATTGTTTGCAGCACATGCTTGATAGATAGCATGTGAGCTTTCGTTGGTTTAGGCAACATGATGACATTGCCATCATGGATATAAACATTGTTAAGGACTGCGGTTGATACTGAATCAATGCAGTGCTTTCACACACAGCATTGTAAGCTGTGTTGCAACATAAATATCACGGGTTCACAGAATTTCACCTGTCCCCACTTTTAGCCGTGTCCACGTGCGCTGGCTGTTCGACCAGCGGCTGCGAAACAGTGATAATTATGTTGCAGTTTGGAATGTTTGGAACGTAAGACTAATTTTTAATTGTTTGCAGCACATGCTTGATAGCATGTGAGTTTTCGTTGGTTTAGGCCGCCAAAAATGGATGGAGTGATATAGAAAAGTGCAAAAAACACCAAATTGATCTTTTTGATTAAAATCTAGGCTTTCCTGTGGCACCCTTGTCGCCTGGCTTCGAACCAGCAACACGAAAACCACACTGCGCCACAGCGTATTTCAAACCCGTTTTGGAATTGTTTCAACGCTGAATCGGATCAATTTTGATCCGTTTTTACCCGCGCGTTACAAGGTAAACACTTTCACATTGATCCAATTCACTGTTGAAACATTTTCTAAACGGGTTTGAAATACGCTGTGGCGCAGTGTGTTTGTCGTGTTGCTGGTTCGAATCCCATCTCATAGGACCGCATGGGTTTCATTTTCGATAACTCCAGTAACCAGCAAATGAAACCCGCGAACGTTATGTTTCATTCGGACATACTAAAGTTTGACCAAGTAAATATCGCCGATCCACATTCAGTTGTTGCCGCGCCCTGGCGCTTTTACATCACTATGCATGCACTGTGTACGTATATTTGTGCACGTGTGACTAATTAACAAGACATACGGAGTGTTGTGATGGTACTTACATGTGCTTTCCGTTCATTGTCACGTCATAAAATGTCACAATATCTCCATATTTAATTGATAAAAATACACATATTGCATAAAATGCTTACTTCATTTATATTGCAGAAAAACGGTGCAAAACAGTGATAATTATGTTGCAGTTTGGAATGTTTGGAACGTAAGACTAATTTTTAATTGTTTGCAGCACATGCTTGATAGCATGTGAGCTTTCGTTGGTTGAGGCAACATGATGACATTGCCATCATGGATATAAACATTGTTAAGGACTGAGACTGGATCAATGCACTGAAAACACACACAACACGGTAAGCTGTGTTGAAACATAAAAATAACGGTTTCCATGAGAGCGTTCCATGATACGTTTGCGTTGGTTTTGGCTACATGATGACTGAGGTTGATAATGAATCAACGCAGTGCTTTCACACACAGCATTGTAAGCTGTGTTGCAACATAAATATCACGGGTTCACAGAATTTCACCTGTCCCCACTTTTAGCCGTGTCCACGTGCGCTGGCTGTTCGACCAGCGGTTGTCCGCTGTCACACTGCATACTGTCACTGTAACTTACAGCTGCCATGAGTGCATAAAATCTATTGGGTACTGCAGGACACCATCTAACATGTGTTATTTGCAAACCATCAATTGACCTACCCACACACTAGTTGACATGGTAACTGTCAACTGCCAAATGTCAACTCGACAATGACCTGGGGAATGTCAAATGCTGGACATGTGTGTATTAGGTATTTCCTTTTTGCAACATGATGACATGATGTCATCATGGATAAATAATGTCCTGGAAAAAAGTCCTGAAAATGAAACAATCCACAGAAACAGCCACAATACAGTAACTCACTCTTGTAACATAGAGACAACGGGTTTCATTTTTTCCACGAAATACAGAACTGCACATGCACCTGTCCCAGCTGTAGTGGCTTTCCTCCATGTTTTTCGTGTTTCTTTTTTTTCTTTTTCATTTCTTTTTTTTTCATTTTCGCTCACTCCACTAACCAGCAAATGAAACCCGCCAAAAAGTTCAAAAACGTCATATTGGTTGTTTTTGCATTTTTTTTTGACCCGCATAAATTCTGTGGTGCATAAATTACTTAAGAACTGCCGGTTTTCAAGGCTGCTGATTGTTTAGAGATTCGAGTTGATTGAGTGTGGTAAATGACACAGGTGACTTGTCGACAAGTTGAATACGGAGGGGGGAAATCGCTTATTTGACTCATTTGAAATCGTCTTGACGCTTATTCCGCGGTTGAACAAAGTCATCCTCGTCACTGAGCACAATTTCGTGTTCATGGTATAGCGTTGTAAAAAGCGATATTGATCACTAACATTTCTAGTGCAGTGTATTTTCGGCACTGCAGGTTCAAGAATCTCTCATCCTAACATTTCAACTAACCCATCACTAGCCGTGGCTTTGCGTTCAGGTGTGTGCCCGTGTGAACTGAGTTTCGATTATGTATCACACAGGGCGCCACCTGCGCGCACGGCAGGCAGTGTGCAAGCCATCTATTCTAAATATTCTATTTTTTTGAATTTTAACTTTTTAAATTTTTGGAACTGGGTGATAATGATTTGGGGTTGGCGCAACAACAATGATTTCATGGATGATAATAAGGTGCACTACCCTGAGATGACCAAAAGTCAATTTTTACACGTGCGTATTTATATTGATATTTTGAGTGCATGGGAATAAAAATTTCTACATGTGTGTAAAAATGTTAACTTTTACACGTGTGCATTCATATTGATTTTGTCAGTACCATCTTTTTAATTTTTTTTAAAGATTCAAAAAGTTTACATTTACAGCATTCACTTGACACAAGTTTACTGCACTTCAAATCAGTCCAACCAAACAATTATCAATAACATTTTAAATGTAATAAACAGGGTGCACGCCAGGTCCGCCACCCAAATTCTGAGTCGGTGCCGGACGCCATATCTCAAGTCGTAGTGGGGGGATTTATTCAAAATTTTGAGGGCATATACTCGAAACCCACCCACTACTATACACCGGCTGGGGAAGGTCGGCGACCCACCTGAGTGTGGGTCGCCGTATAAATGATAGTTTTTTTTGAAAAAATCGCTGTCCACGCGAGGTCCGCCACCCGTTGTTTTTTTGATATAACAGGCTGCCGAACTAAAACTGTTGGGGGGAATTGATCGAAATTTTGAGGGGGTGTACACGACACCCCCCACTACTTTTCACGGAAGGTTGAGCCCCCTGGCGACCCCCCTGAGAGTTGACCACGGGAAAATAAAATGATATTTTTGAGAATTCGCTGTCCAGGTTGAGCACTGGACAGCGAATTCTCAAAAATGTCATATTATTTTCCAGCGGTCCACTCTCAGGGGGGTCGCCAGGGGGCTCTCAACTTTCCGTGAAAAGTAGCAGGGGGTGTCGTGTACACCCCCTCAAAATTTCGATCAATTCCCCCCAACAGTTTTAGTTTGGCAGCCCATTATATCAAAAAAACAACGGGTGGCGGACCTCGCGTGGACAGCGATTTTCTCAAAAAAACTATTCATTTATACGGCGACCCACACTCAGGTGGGTCGCCGACCTTCCCCAGCCCGTGTATAATAGTGGGTGGGTTTTGAGTATATGCCCTCAAAATTTCGAATAAATCCCCCCACTACAACTGGAGATATGGCGTCCAGCACCGACTCAGAATTTGGGTGGCGGACCTGGCGTGCACCCTGTTTACTTTAATTAACAACAATTCAAACGGTCTTGAAAGTTGAAACACGTCCACAAAAATGATGCAAATGTCAACAAAAGTAACACGTGAAATTATAAAAGGACAAATTCAGATGATCTATATCTATTCCATAATAAATTTACAATTTTAATTAATCTAAAATTTCATACATGTGATACAATTGCACCTTCTATAATTTCACCGTAATCATTCCAAAATTTTTTTGGACAAAAATTTTTTGCCTTTCAGATCAGTCAACATGTGGGGCCGCAACAATCAGGGCCAACTGGTGGCTTCCAATTTTCACCAAATGGACTTGCACGCTGCTGTCATACTGCTCTTCATCATCCTGGGTGGTGTCATGCTCAATCAACAGATAAACGATTTCGTGGCCCACCTTCACCACGGGAACGAGCCTACGCGGGGGCGGCTTAATAAATATAGAAACTATTTTATTCAGTTTTCAAAGTGTGGGGGGTACTTTTTCTACATGGCTGATTGACATGACTGTCAATTGTTTACGAAGGCCACTTGCCGTGTTTCAAGAGGGGGGGGTTCCAGCGCGGGGGCTTCAACCGGGGGGGGGGGGGGTTCTTTTTCTAGATGGCTGACTGACATGACTGTCAGTTGTTTTCGATAGCCGCTTGCCGTGTTTCAAGGGGAGTGGGGGGTTGATTTAAGTTGTCAAGTACTGATAAATTGTACTTATTAACTAACGTTGCTATACCCAATTGGAGATACTGTATGCCCAAATCACCGACCAAAATGTCCTCGTGGGGCGGGCCGTCCAAAACAAACATGGCGCATGGCGCGGCCGCGGTGAACTCGGTGGCAATAGGGGTGAAGAGCAACCCCGGGTAACACAAACGCATTCTAAGCCTTTGTCCGCCAATACGAACGTGCACTTCGTCAGTTGTCGCCATTTTCTGTGAAAAGCACTGGAAACTGCGAGAGCTGATAGTAAACCGAGAAGACTAACAAAATGAGAAATAGGCTAAATAAATATGTGGGTATCAGTGACCGTATGTTGTTACATACATAAATACATAAAATATAAAATTACAAAATAACTTTGTTTTCTTTTATTTTATACAACAACCACAAAGGACACAATGCATAGACGAAAATCACACACAAAATGACACTTGGTGAAAAAATGAGCACCGGGCAGGGTGCGTCCATGCAATGTAATGTAAATATGAGGGCACGATGAGCACCGAGCAAAAATGAGCACCGGGCACCGCACGATGAGCACCGGGCAAACATGAGCATGGCGTAACTTTTAACTGTTAAACTTTTAGGAAGCACTTTTAAAAAGGTTTTTAACAACGTTGCACATAGAAACGTTGAAAAAAACCAACAACATAATCTGACGAGGAAACACAAAACATCATGTCAAGCAGGGACGTAGCCAAGATTTTTGAGCAGATTGTATACGTAAATCTTTCGGAGGCACAATTTCTGGCACATTTTTTGGTCAGACCCGGGATGGGGGGGGTGGGGCGGCCGCCCCCCCTGGCTACGTCCTTGATGTCAAGTCAAGACTATGTGACACTCAAAGAGACTGTCAAGACTATGTGACACTATAAAACTCATTGTCAAAATTGCAACATTCCTAAAAAATCCCAAATTTCATGCAGTTTTAAACAAATTTTTCAAACAACAAAAACACAAAACTCAAAACACAGAGCGTGCGCACATTATCACAAATGTATCCGACGTGATCAGGAACACCCGCACGCGCAGCGTGTCATCCACATCAGGAAGATCGACTTCAGGTTCTTGGTTCTGTTGGGGATCAAATTCATCCCAGACTTCGCGCATGTAGCGCGCACGCACTCTGATCGGTTGGTTGTGCGCAGTACCAATCACTGCAGTTCTGCAAAGTAATATAAAAGTTCAGGACGAGATAGTACACAGCTTTCACAGCGGGCCTTTGCCTCTGTGCATTTTTACCCGCTGTGCATGGTTACCCGGCGTGCATTTTTGTATTGGCTAAGAGGAGGAGAGGGGAATTGAGCTTGAATTTTCTACTAAATCAGCAACTTGCTAATTAAGACTAAATTAAAAATGGTTCTTTGACAATTTCAAACTTGACATCTGGATGTGCCATCTAGCTATGCCCACACATAATACCCCACAGAAAGCAGAAAAGTGCCACCACTCACTGTTCGACAGCCTCGGTCAGTTCCAGGGTGACTGGCGGCCCATTCTCTACGAAAATTTCGCTGACGTATAGCCCGATCAACCCCTCATTGCCAGGAACTCCACGTGGATCGGGCTGCTGATAAAAGTTCGCGGTCATGTATTCGACTTCCACGAAAACCATACGGCGGTCGACTTCAAAGGCGCAGCTGCCGCGGGCGAGCGGCATCTCAAAAGTTACATGCAATTTCCGGGGTACACAAGCAATACATATGCTCATACGTTTACTCAATGTATACGCATGATAGAGTTCAGAGTAGGGATGGCCAGTGCTTTTGTTCACGCGCTTTTTTTTCAAAAACGCCGCTTTTTTATAAAAAAAAGCGCAAGGGTCCCAGCGCTTTTTTTAAAAAAAGCAGTGGCCTGAAAAGTGCCTGGAAGAGTGCCAAAGCCACGGCAAACTGCGAGAAACTGGGCTGAGCCGAAAGTTCACCAAAAACACAAAATAAAATTAAAATTAATAAGTAAATAAATCTATGGTTATCTAGTGTCTATGCCACCTTATGGTTGTTAAAATATTGTTTCATTTAAATTTCTATATCGATTAATTGTTTATTTCGATTCATTTATTATTCACCGAACTGCGCCACAAAAAACTTCATAGCAAAACAACATGACAAAAGTACAGCTGGAAGTGAACAAACCACTTAAAAAAGAAAACACTTTTAAGAAAAAAACACTTGGAGAAAGGTTTATAAAACAACTTTAAAGAAAGTGCAAACCATGCACACAGCAACCGACCATAAAAAGAAATATTCAATCAGAGCCGTATCCAGGATGGGGGGGGGCTGCAGCCCCCCTTCCTGGGCAAGATGGAAACACACGGGATCACATTAACTTCAGGTGTATTCAGGGAGGGTGCACCCTGCACCCGAGGGTGCACTGTTTCGCACATACGCCTGTTTCGCACAAACGCCCGTTTTGCACATGGATGAAACCTGTTTCGCACAAACACCCGTTTCGCACATAACTGATGTGTATGTGCGGAACAGGCTTTTTATCAGGCAAGGAATCGAAAACTTGACATTTCTTCAACAGTGTGAGGATCATTTTTAATGCAAAAATTTGTCATGCATGGAATTGAAGACATTTGAACCTTTTTCCATGAGAAATTTTTGCATGTGAAATATTTTTTTCATTAGATATCCGAATATCATAAATGCAAATAATACATGTAATAAATTTTACTCGAATAATGATGTTTTTGGAAGTCATTTGAATGGTGAATTATTGCATAGGGGTGAATTATTTGAGTAAATAGGGTCAACGTAACAAATCAATGTCAGTAACAAAATTCTGTCGAAAAATTCACTTAACTTCCACTATAAAAATTCAACTAAATTTCAATTTTCTCCTCGCAATACCACTGGCGGAGGCATTGGCAACATTTGCAGCATTGGTAGTCGAGGGAATTTCTTTATTCAGCAACGGTGTACGCTGAGAAAGTGAGTTAGAGTGTGCATACCGTATTACCTTGAAATACCCCCATTGGGGTTTATTATGAGGGTGCACTGTTTTGCACAAACGCCCGTTTCGCACATGGATGAAACCTGTTTTGCACAAACGCCTGTTTTGCACATAACTGATGCGTGTGCGAAACGGGCCTGTGTGCGGAACAGGCATATGTGCGTGTCACAGACTGGCGTGTGACTGTGCATCCACATTCCCCCCCTTCCCCGCAGCACAATGAGTTCCAGGCTGCCGGCTGTCTGAGTTTTCATTTTGCAAGGGATTTTCCATGAATTTTGACACTTTGCATGACATTTTACATTTTACATGGTCAAAAGTCATGGAAAATGCCCTGCAAAATGCCAACCGAGTTTCCATTTTGCAGGGCATTTACCATGACTTTTGACACTTTGCATGAAATTTCACATTTTCCATGACTTTTGAGACTGAAACCCTGTCGCATTGCGTCATTCAAGATGTTGCATTGTCTGCGCATTATACAGCCAGCCAGTGCCGCCTGGAACCAATTGTGCTGGGGGGGGGGGTAAAGTCATGGGGTGCCCAGTCACGACGCACATGCACATACGCCTCTTTAGCACATACGCCTGTTCCGCACATCAAACCATTCTTTTGTGTTTACGTTGCATACGCTGCACTTTGAAACTTTGCCCAAAACTTTGAAAGAAACTAGTTCGAATTTTGAGAAATTTTGAAATTCTAATAGAAATGATGTACATGATGTATTTATTACTACTAATTTGCATTGCAGTTACACTTATACGCTCATTTGTGTACAGATGTACACCTATAGCCAAAATATGACCTATTTCCTCACGTTTATTACTGATTTTGTGTATGAAAAAGCGTATTCTTTACTATGAATTTCACGAAAATTTCTGACGAAACAATAAACCCCCCTCGAATTAACCCCACCTCAACATTTGCTGGCGAAATAATAAACCCCCATGGGGGTATTTCGAGGTAATACGGTATTTTCTTTGCTTTGAGGGATGGGAATGTCCAATAATCAAAATAGTAGGATAAGTGTTGACTTTTATATTTTAAACGAACCAAACTATGCAATCAAATTGTGTATTCTATTTCGTACTGTTACTCATTCAACAAAATTTTTACTGTGCGAAAGGGGGAAATTTGAGGGGGGTTAATTCAAGGGGGTTAATTTGAGGGGGGTTAATTCAAGGGGGGTTAATTCAAGGGGGGTTAATTCTAAGGCGGAGTCAGGTACAAACAAGGAATATTTTATTGTCATGTTTTGCTTTTTTGCTGGAATTATTGTAATTTTTTTAATGATGACGTCATGATGGAGTGTTTCGTTAGTAAAATGCATAGCATGTGGTCCGTCGAGTATATGGTTCATGCAAAGTGAGATGTCGGAAAGATTAGAAAGACAAAAAGTGGAAAGGGAACCTCGTATGCTGGTGTATTGCGTTCTTTCGCACGTTTTTCCTCTGGTGACTTCAGTGACAATGGGGAGTTGTGGTTGGGGGGTTCTGGTGGAGGACCTGCTGAGAAGTCACTGGGCTCTGGCTGCTCAGAGCCAGGGGGCTCTGGTGGTGTAACTGCAAATAAAGTGTGTCAAATTTTAGTCATTTTGTATCCATTTATGTATCTACAAAAATTTCTGGCGAAACAATAAACCCCCCTCGAATAAAACCCCTGATCTGCTGGCAAAATAATAAACCTGGCGGTATTTCGAGGTAAAATGGTATGTGTCTTTTTATGAAAGGGAAATAAAAGTTACGAAAGTCAAAAAATTTGAAAACGTTTTTGAATTCTTATTTGCCAACTCTACACATACTTCATTCACCCATTTCCTTTTCATTTTAAACGCCATTTCCTCCAGAAATTTTACATGAAATTTGATCACCTAATTTTTGCAATTATGCTGAAGAATCAGCTTTAACTTCATCTAAAAATAACAATTGTTTAAGTGAATTTTTTCTGAAAGTTTTTAAATAATAATTGTGGTGGCTGGAAAGCTTGGAACCAACAATTTTTGTCCCTGGGTTTCAGCCAAGGGTGTCCCTCCAGGCTGATGTAGCCATGGTCGCCGTAATCATATGCCAATTCCTCCATGGGAGCTATATCCCGCAGAGCCTTCAAAACCAGCCTGGGATTTCCATCCAAATTTAAAATGGCCATTTTCAAATTGGGCGGGAAAAATTTGTCTTTTTCATGCGAATGGTTGATTCGGCGCGCAAAGTGATCAGGGTTCTCTTCGGTTGCATCGAGGCTGTGGAAAAATGAGTAAATAAGTAAATCACAGTCTGCATAGATAGAAAATAAACTCCCTCAGAATTCACACTCATAAAAAATAAACCCCCGGGGGGTATTTTGAGGAAATACCGTACATAATTCTTCTTATATATGGTGCTTATTGCTGCATTTTTCTACTTCTGCGTACTTTACAAACACCAAAATAGTACTGGGAGTTCAGGCAATATCTGTAAAAGTGATAAACCCCCCTCAAAGTACCCCCCTCAATTTAAGACATCCCCGCTCAAAATTTTCACTCTGAAAAAATAAAAGTAAACAATAAATATATAAATTTCCACGTGGGACTTCTATTTACAACAAACCTGCACCGTTTGTTCTGGAAAGTGAAATAATAAATGAAGTTGCTTGGGTTCTCCAGCAGTTCTTCATCACGCTTGCTGACATCCTTCCCCATCCTCAGGATGCCTTTATACTCTACCACATACTCTCCCCTCTTGATCGGCACCAGCGTTTTCACCCCCCTTCCTGTAAAATATTAGACTTACATTATTAGTAGCGTATGAGTACCGTATTTCCTCGAATTACCCCCTCAAACGATGTTCTAACGTAACACAGTAAGTGTTTTGAACGTCTGTTAGGCATTACATCCGAGAAATACCCTGATAATTAGTTTGGAAACTGAATGTTTCCCACACTACAAGCGTATTTACCTGTTTTGACAGGTGTTTGACATTTTGAGTGTGGGAAATACATTTTTGTTGATTTAAGTCGGAAGCTTAACACTTCCCAAAAATGTAATCAGAGTTGACACATTTAAATACCAAAATGAAAAGTGACATCACATGTCACTTGCCCTATTTTACTTGATTTTCACTAATCCTAGTTGGCAAGTTCGAGCGATAATCAAATTTCCGAATTTATGAGCCGAATATATAATATTCGACTCCCAAAAATAGGCTTGAAATTAATTAATTACCTAATCACAAAATCATAGTGCCCATTTTGAGGGGGGTATTTCAAGGAAATACGGTATGTGGAATCTGTGAAACTACCAGAAAAAGCAACATGAGAGTTATTTTCGGTATGCCTTTTTTGTCTGGGAGTTATTTGAGTGAAATTATTTTGTCGTCAGAATATCAAGTTATTTTAGGGGTGTTTGAGGGGGGGCTTTTTTGAGGATATACTGTGTGTATGTAAGTATCCTTAAACGTGGAAATTTTGATGAAATAATACTATCACATCACTAGGGTTCAAACGGGACTGCAGTCCCGGTACATGGTTCGGCAAAAAGTCGGGACTGGGGCGGTCCCGGTCCCGGTCCCGGTCCCAGTCCTGACACCCCAGTCCCGGTCCTGACACCCCAGTCACGGTCCTGACACCCCAGTCCCGGTCCCGGTCCCGGTCCCGACAATTCAAAAAAGCCAGTCCCGGTCCCGGTCCCGGTCCGGACCCCCCAGTCCCGGTCCCGGTCCCGGTCCGAAAAACTGGTCCCGTTTGAACCCTACACATCACGCCTTGAATGACCTCCTCCTCACATTGCGATGACAAAAAATAAATGAAAAAAAATTGTGCATTTTTATAAAATTACATATGAAAAGCTGTAGGAAAACAATGGCCCTCCAAAACTTCAAATGCCAACCTTTCCAGTGATACTCTGAAAACTCCAAAAAGCGACCTTCCTCATTCTGAATAGCATCTACAATTTCTCTATCTTTATCTGCTTGTGATTGAACATGCCTCTTTGGTCTTGGCAAACTGGCAGCCTGTGCCGAGGTACTGCTAATGCTAGGTTGGTGAAAATCATCCATTTCCAACCTGCAAAGTTTACATAATCAGCCAATTGTAGATTTTGGGCAGCCATAGATTTTATATATAACCGTATTACCTCGAAATTGCCCCATGGGGATTTATTTTTTCACCAGCAAAATTTGAGAGGGGGTTTATTCGAGGGGGGCAATTATTCAAGGGGGGTTTATTTCGTCAGAAAACCATTGGAGGCATGAATGTCATTTGAAGTGTCAAAAGTCAAAAGTACGGGCACTTTACTTGGGCACCGACCCACACCCAATTGCACCATTATAATTAGTAAAAAATGTAAAAACTAATTACTAAAAAATGTACAAACAAAAACTGAATTTTCAACAACCCACGCGGTTGGAGCGGGCGCGGCGCTGCCGGACGCGGCCGGCACGGCAGCGTTGCCAGACAGGGCGGGCACGGTGGCAGCGTGGCTGGAACGGGGGACAATGTATGCGCTGGAAGGAATTGTACGGAATTAAAATGCTATCAAACATACAGTAAGCACAGTAACTAGTCAAGTAAAGCCCCCCTCCCTCAAAATGAACTGTATGTACTTTTGTCCGCGACTATTCGCACATGCAATGGAGGCATGAAAACCGACATAAATACCGTAATTTGTAAATTGTACCACTCTAATTAGTAAAAAATGTACAAACTAATTACTAAAAAATGTACAAACAAAAACTGAATTTTCAACAACCCACGCGGTATGGGCGGGCGCGGCGCTGCCGGACGCGGTCGGCACGGCAGCGTTGCCAGACAGGGCGGGCACGGTGGCAGCGTGGCAGGAACGGGGGGCAATGTATGCGCTGGAAGGAATTGTACGGAATTAAAATGCTATCAAACATACAGTAAGCACAGTAATTAGTCAAGTAAAGCCCCCCTCCCTCAAAATGAACTGTATGTACTTTTGTCCGCGACTATTCGCACATGCAATGGAGGCATGAAAACCGACATAAATACCGTAATTTGTAAATTGTACCACTCTAATTAGTAAAAAATGTACAAACTAATTACTAAAAAATGTACAAACTAATTACTAAAAAATGTACAAACAAAAACTGAATTTTAAACAACCCACGCGGTATGGGCGGGCGCGGCGCTGCCGGACGCGGCCGGCACGGCAGCGTTGCCAGACAGGGCGGGCACGGTGGCAGCGTGGCTGGAACGGGGGACAATGTATGCGCTGGAAGGAATTGTACGGAATTAAAATGCTATCAAACATACAGTAAGCACAGTAACTAGTCAAGTAAAGCCCCCCTCCCTCAAAATGAACTGTATGTACTTTTGTCCGCGACTATTCGCACATGCAATGGAGGCATGAAAACCGACATAAATACCGTAATTTGTAAATTGTACCACTCTAATTAGTAAAAAATGTACAAACTAATTACTAAAAAATGTACAAACAAAAACTGAATTTTCAACAACCCACGCGGTATGGGCGGGCGCGGCGCTGCCGGACGCGGTCGGCACGGCAGCGTTGCCAGACAGGGCGGGCACGGTGGCAGCGTGGCAGGAACAGGGGGGCAATGTATGCGCTGGAAGGAATTGTACGGAATTAAAATGCTATCAAACATACAGTAAGCACAGTAATTAGTCAAGTAAAGCCCCCCTCCCTCAAAATGAACTGTATGTACTTTTGTCCGCGACTATTCGCACATGCAATGGAGGCATGAAAACCGACATAAATACCGTAATTTGTAAATTGTACCACTCTAATTAGTAAAAAATGTACAAACTAATTACTAAAAAATGTACAAACTAATTACTAAAAAATGTACAAACAAAAACTGAATTTTAAACAACCCACGCGGTATGGGCGGGCGCGGCGCTGCCGGACGCGGCCGGCACGGCAGCGTTGCCAGACAGGGCGGGCACGGTGGCAGCGTGGCTGGAACGGGGGACAATGTATGCGCTGGAAGGAATTGTACGGAATTAAAATGCTATCAAACATACAGTAAGCACAGTAATTAGTCAAGTAAAGCCCCCCTCCCTCAAAATGAACTGTATGTACTTTTGTCCGCGACTATTCGCACATGCAATGGAGGCATGAAAACCGACATAAATACCGTAATTTGTAAATTGTACCACTCTAATTAGTAAAAAATGTACAAACTAATTACTAAAAAATGTACAAACTAATTACTAAAAAATGTACAAACAAAAACTGAATTTTAAACAACCCACGCGGTATGGGCAGGCGCGGCGCTGCCGGACGCGGTCGGCACGGCAGCGTTGCCAGACAGGGCGGGCACGGTGGCAGCGTGGCTGGAACGGGGGACAATGTATGCGCTGGAAGGAATTGTACGGAATTAAAATGCTATCAAACATACAGTAAGCACAGTAATTAGTCAAGTAACGCCCCCCTCCCTCAAAATGAACTGTATGTACTTTTGTCCGCGACTATTCGCACATGCAATGGAGGCATGAAAACCGACATAAACACCGTAATTTGTTAATTGTACCACTCTAATTAGTAAAAAATGTACAAACTAATTACTGAAAAATGTACAAACAAAAACTGAATTTTAAATGACCCACGCGGTATGGGCGGGCGCAGCGCTGCCGGACGCGGCCGGCACGGCAGCGTTGCCAGACAGGGCGGGCACAGTGGCAGCGTGGCAGGAACGGGGGGCAATGTATGCGCTGGAAGGAATTGTACGGAATTAAAATGCTATCAAACATACAGTAAGCACAGTAATTAGTCAAGTAAAGCCCCCCTCCCTCAAAATGAACTGTATGTACTTTTGTCCGCGACTATTTGCACATGCAATGGAGGCATGAAAACCGACATAAATACTGTAATTTGTAAATTGTACCACTCTAATTAGTAAAAAATGTACAAACTAATTACTAAAAAATGTACAAACAAAAACTGAATTTTCAACAACCCACGCGGTATGGGCGGGCGCGGCGCTGCCGGACGCGGTCGGCACGGCAGCGTTGCCAGACAGGGCGGGCACGGTGGCAGCGTGGCAGGAACGGGGGGCAATGTATGCGCTGGAAGGAATTGTACGGAATTAAAATGCTATCAAACATACAGTAAGCACAGTAATTAGTCAAGTAAAGCCCCCCTCCCTCAAAATGAACTGTATGTACTTTTGTCCGCGACTATTCGCACATGCAATGGAGGCATGAAAACCGACATAAATACCGTAATTTGTAAATTGTACCACTCTAATTAGTAAAAAATGTACAAACTAATTACTAAAAAATGTACAAACTAATTACTAAAAAATGTACAAACAAAAACTGAATTTTAAACAACCCACGCGGTATGGGCGGGCGCGGCGCTGCCGGACGCGGCCGGCACGGCAGCGTTGCCAGACAGGGCGGGCACGGTGGCAGCGTGGCTGGAACGGGGGACAATGTATGCGCTGGAAGGAATTGTACGGAATTAAAATGCTATCAAACATACAGTAAGCACAGTAATTAGTCAAGTAAAGCCCCCCTCCCTCAAAATGAACTGTATGTACTTTTGTCCGCGACTATTCGCACATGCAATGGAGGCATGAAAACCGACATAAATACCGTAATTTGTAAATTGTACCACTCTAATTAGTAAAAAATGTACAAACTAATTACTAAAAAATGTACAAACTAATTACTAAAAAATGTACAAACAAAAACTGAATTTTAAACAACCCACGCGGTATGGGCAGGCGCGGCGCTGCCGGACGCGGCCGGCACGGCAGCGTTGCCAGACAGGGCGGGCACGGTGGCAGCGTGGCAGGAACGGGGGACAATGTATGCGCTGGAAGGAATTGTACGGAATTAAAATGCTATCAAACATACAGTAAGCACAGTAATTAGTCAAGTAACGCCCCCCTCCCTCAAAATGAACTGTATGTACTTTTGTCCGCGACTATTCGCACATGCAATGGAGGCATGAAAACCGACATAAACACCGTAATTTGTTAATTGTACCACTCTAATTAGTAAAAAATGTACAAACTAATTACTGAAAAATGTACAAACAAAAACTGAATTTTAAATGACCCACGCGGTATGGGCGGGCGCGGCGCTGCCGGACGCGGCCGGCACGGCAGCGTTGCCAGACAGGGTGGGCACGGTGGCAGCGTGGCAGGAACGGGGGAAAATGTATGCGCTGAAAGGAATTGTACGGCATAAAAACGCTATCAAACATACAGTAAGCACAGTAATTAGTCAAGTAACGCCCCCCTCCCTCAAAATGAACTGTATGTACTTTTGTCCGCGACTATTCGCACATCCAATGGAGGCATGAAAACCGACATAAATACCGTAATTTGTTAATTGTACCACTCTTATTAGTAAAAAATGTACAAACTAATTACTAAAAAATGTACAAACAAAAACTGAATTTTAAACAACCCACGCGGTATGGGCGGGCGCGGCGCTGCCGGACGCGGCCGGCACGGCAGCGTTGCCAGACAGGGCGGGCACGGTGGCAGCGTGGCAGGAACGGGGAAAAATGTATGCGCTGAAAGGAATTGTACGGCATAAAAACGCTATCAAACATACAGTAAGCACAGTAATTAGTCAAGTAACGCCCCCCTCCCTCAAAATGAACTGTATGTACTTTTGTCCGCGACTATTCGCACATCCAATGGAGGCATGAAAACCGACATAAATACCGTAATTTGTTAATTGTACCACTCTTATTAGTAAAAAATGTACAAACTAATTACTAAAAAATGTACAAACAAAAACTGAATTTTAAACAACCCACGCGGTATGGGCGGGCGCGGCGCTGCCGGACGCGGCCGGCACGGCAGCGTTGCCAGACAGGGCGGGCACGGTGGCAGCGTGGCAGGAACGGGGAAAAATGTATGCGCTGAAAGGAATTGTACGGCATAAAAACGCTATCAAACATACAGTAAGCACAGTAATTAGTCAAGTAACGCCCCCCTCCCTCAAAATGAACTGTATGTACTTTTGTCCGCGACTATTCGCACATGCAATGGAGGCATGAAAACCGACATAAATACCGTAATTTGTAAATTGTACCACTCTAATTAGTAAAAAATGTACAAACTAATTACTAAAAAATGTACAAACAAAAACTGAATTTTCAACAACCCACGCGGTATGGGCGGGCGCGGCGCTGCCGGACGCGGTCGGCACGGCAGCGTTGCCAGACAGGGCGGGCACGGTGGCAGCGTGGCAGGAACGGGGGGCAATGTATGCGCTGGAAGGAATTGTACGGAATTAAAATGCTATCAAACATACAGTAAGCACAGTAATTAGTCAAGTAACGCCCCCCCCCCGGTATGGAGTAAAGCATCGTATTAGTTCATAATTCTCATGTCAATATGACAGGGGGGACTCTATTTTGTATATATGTATACATAAAAAGGGGAAAGAATTATACATACCTATATTTACTCGGTTAATTCAATAACTCGTTAAATGAGGCGAAATTCAACATTTGCTTTCGAAAATTTCGAACTTGACATTACTCAAATACCTCATATATTACACATATCCTCATATCCCCATACGCGGACAAAAACTGAATTTTAAACACACCACGCGGCGGGCATGGCGTTGTCGCCGGTCGCGGCGGGCACAGTGCTGTCGCTAGACACCTCTGGCATGGTGCTGTTCATGCCAGGAGCAGTCATTCGACATCTGTGCGAAAACAATTGGAAAGAAATAGGAAAAAAAAACGAAGGAAAAAAGACAAAAAGCACACCAAAAATACCTGTCTGGAATCCAGCTTGTCAACTTGCGCACTTGGACTTTGACAGGCGACGGGATGGCGTCATGCGGCACATCATCAGGTGTGTCAACATCCAATTCCGTGGTCTCTTCAATCGTGACAACATCCAACTCTGCGTTGCAAGGGACATGGAGCTCCTCAATTTTGGACAGGACGATGTGCAGCATGTCAACGACCTGTTCGCTGTTCTGCATGAAAACATTAATAGTTGAGTTAGTTCGTTAGTTTAAAACATGAAAACATGAGCACCCCAAGCAATGAAACTCATATGAACAAACCCGCATGAACAAAATGTCATCGGGGGATGGCATCTTGAAGCTCACAGGCAGATACTGACGGGCAAATTGCAAAAATTCGAAAACGCGCCGTTTCACAGTATATTCACACATATCATTTGGCGACACATACATGTCTCGATTGTGCAGAGCGGCTACTCTGTAAAATACACACAAATGTAATATTTGTACATGTAAAAAAGGGCTCAGCAGCTGTGGACATCAAACAACCCTGGACAACAAACACCCCTGGACAACAGCGCATGCTATCAATAATCACATGATTTAATCATTATTTCATTGAATTATAATTTAATTATCATTTCAACGTGAGATATAAATCTGTAGTTTGATGCGGCGCTGGTTATACCGCTGACACGACTGCGCGGCTGGATTGGAGTGCCGCGCGGTGACGCGTTAAAAGCATATAACAATAGCCTGCCGTGCGCGAGTGCGTGGGCCGGTAGCGCATTTGCGGCGCCATGGCGCCGGCTTGGCGGGCGTATGCGCGTGTCCGTGTTGTCCAGGGGTTATTCGCCGTTAAAAAAACAATGCAGATGTAAAAACAATAGATATGTCAAATGAGACTAACTTTGCCAGCAAAATGCCATCGACGAGCTGTGCGCTCAAAATCCAGGCGGTGCCAGCTGCCACTTCTGTCGACAGCAAATCGCCCAACTTGTTGCATACAGCTTGCAGCTTCTCCCTCAGCCTTCTGGGAATCTGCGTGGGTTTATTTGGGAAATTTGGCTTGCATGTGCACCGGGTTTAGATGCGCACAGGTACAGACCCTGATAACAACAACAGCACGCCGTTCTATTCTTGTCGTATGTACAAAAGTGCCAAAATCTGCCAAATAATTGCAACTCACCGCATCATTTACCCACTGTTTGTCATACTGCTTTGATGTGATGTCGAGAAAGGCATAAAATATGCTCATTCTATGCACTGAAAATCGGAATTCCTCCTCTGCGAGCAGGCCACGCATAAGTCTGTACGCGAGATTGCCCTGGTCAGGGTGTATCTTCTCCGGCTTCAATCTGGCCATGTGCAGCATTCTAGATTTTAGTGGACGCCACACACCCTCTATCGCATTTGAATTGACCCCATCCGGCCTCACAAATTGAACGCTGTGGTTCACCATAAGATGGGTGTAGCCATAGTGTGCGATAGTTCTGTAGGCCGCCCAGGAATCACTGATAATCACAGCTCCTGCACGAAAATATCAAAATAATTAACAGAAGAGAATAAGCACAAAATGAAGACTGAAAATGTAAAACCACCAACCCTTCGCAACGTTGTCCAGTATTATCCTAATAAGGGTCTCTGCATCCCGCCTCTTGACATATCGCATGCGCACCTGAAAAAAAAACGGCTCTGAGACGGTGCCCAAGTATGCCCGGTGCCCAAGTATAAATACCGGTGCCCAAGTGAAGTGCCCCTACTTGGACACCGGGCGGCTCTTTACTTGTGCACCGGGCGGATGTTTACTTGGGCACCAAACAGGTGCAAACGCCCTGCCCATGCACAAGTATAGGAGCGATAGTCATGGAAAATGCCCTGTAGAATGTCAAATGTCATGCGAAGTGTCAAAAACTTACTAAATTAAAAGTTACCGGTAGGACCAAGTTATTTCCGACGGGCGCCTTTTCCACCCGCTCCATGAAAAAGGCTGAATGAACTGGCAAGGTTCCAAATTATATCGAATTGTAGACTTTTTGAAGAGAGAAATCCATGTTCTTTTGAGGCATGAAAGCTTTAGAAAGACATCGGGTTTATCTTACATTGATTGTAGCTCACCCTTATCAAGTTGTTCACCAACTTAGCGAACTTAAATACAAAAGGGGTTCAATTTCTATGTTCTGAAGAAATAAATGACAACTGAAAAACAAGTTATTGCTTAAGTATTTATTTTCAATATGAATTCATGATATGAGTTCTAGATGTCAACTAAACAAAATGTCAGATATGGCGTTATCTTTTATAATAAACCCCTCCCAAAATAATTCAAGTTGACAAGCCAAAACCTGTCAAATTAGAGATGTAAAAATACATGGCACCTACTTCGCTCATATTTAGAAATTATTAATCCTAGTTGCTAATTTTGCTAGTCAAATAATGAATAAAGATCTCGATCTCAATAATAATTGACATTTGGAAATCTATAACTCAGATAGGATACTCTTAATATAACTACTAATTAATCGACACTAGCCCTACTTGGGCACCGGGTATTACAACTTGTGCACCGGCCCTACTTGGGCACCGGCTTTACTTGGGCCCACGCCCATCATCAATTCAAACGTAAATCAAAAAACAAAAGTGAAACATCAATTAAACTCACTTCGACCACTTTGTGATCGTTCAACTCGATCAAGCCAAAGATCCACGGCCCGTTGACAGAGGGTCCATAATTTTTGGATCTCGGCGCATATTTGTCACCTTTGAGCCGGCGGCCCTTCCTGTTTGTGTTTGGCTTCCGTCGACCTTTAAGCAGCGTCTCATCGATTTGAACGACGGACCCCGGTGTGGCACCAATCGGGTGTTTTTCCGCAAAAGTAATCCGGTGCGCGTAGATCAACTGCAACACGTAATATTTTCAAGGAATTCAGGATTTTAAATGACACAAAATAATGACGAAACTAGTGATGGAAAAGCGCTAGAAAAAAAATCGCCAGGCGCCAAGGGCGCCACAGAAAAAGGGCGCCAGGCGCCAAGGGCGCCACGGAAAGAGGGCGCCAAGCGCCAAGGGCGCCATGGCGCCATTTGAAAAATAGGGCGCCAGGCACCAAGGGCGCCAGGATAAATAAGTGCATAGAACGCCATGCGTGTGCTAAAACAGTTTCTACAGCACCCTAGTACACACATTCACTACTTAATTCGCGTTCTCCAGGATGTAATGAACAACAACAACACTAGAACAAAAAAAATAAAATAAAATCCACATGACGAATTCAAACACAATGGATATTGTCATTTGATAACAATCCATTCACTTCAAATAGACTGAATCGGACAAAAAATGGAATTGCAACGATTTGAATCTGTTGTTTTTTGATTTTGCAAGTTCAACGGTTCATCATTCTCGTCTTCTGATCTGTCAGACACATCTGATGGATCGTTGCACAAAAGATTTTCACTCGCTCACACCACTTTGTCCATTTTTCTGGCGAATTTAGATCATCCACAGATGCGTTTTTCATCTTTTTTTTCATTTACATAGCACTCACCTTGAAACCCTACTGGCGCCTTTTTGGCGCCCTTTTAAAGCAGGGCGCCAGGCGCCAAGGGCGCCACTGAAAAAGGGCGCTAAGCGCCAAGGGCGCCATGGCGCCTTTCAGGATGTGGGCACCAGGCACCAAGGGCGCCACAGAAAAAGGGCGCCAAGCGCCAATGGCGCGGCGCCCTTTGGCGCCCTCAATTGGCGCCAGCGCCATGGCGCCATTCCATCACTAGACGAAACCATAAACGACACTGAAAAAAATTAAAAATGTAAATAACATCACGGAAAGCTCTGAGCCAAAAAGTCATTGTCCCAAAGCTGGGCTGCTTTAATCGACCGCGACGGGAGTCCATACAGGCATACTGGTCCCTAATCTGATTGCGCGTCCATGGGGCAGTCCCAAGACATGTAAAGTGTAAAGTAAAATGTCAAATGTAAAGTCAAATGCAAAGTATAGTTTCAAATTTAGAGTCAAATGCAAAGTAAACTGTCAATTGTCATGCAAAGTTTGACTTTACATGTGTCAAATGTATGTATTGACAGTTTACTTTGCATTTGACTTTACATTTTACAGTTTACTTTGCATTTGACTTTACATTTGACACTTTACTTTACACTTTACAGGGCTTGGGACTGCCACCAGCCCATGGAAAATCCATAAACCAGCAGTAACACCTGCAAATTTAGTAAAATGCACATAATGCCTGCAGGAAAAAACACAGGACAAAGGATGTGTTCACCTCACCTGCCGCACACTCATAGATCTGAATGTTCTGCCAGTTGTCCTACTTGCATATGCGAAAAAACTGTTGTGCGCGAATGAACGCACTCTTGAGCAATTTGTGCATCGCGTGGAAGTTTCTGGGGCACTGTCAGGGTTCCACATCATTGCTCCTGTGCAACTATTTCTAAAACATGGCCCGTAGCTGAAAACGTGGGGGGAAGTTCATGGGCAGAAACTGTGAGCGTAATTTATCTATGACTTATGTTTATGAATTATGATTAGGGTTCAAACGGGATCCCGATCCCCATCCCGGATCCCGTGAAATTCCGGGATTTAGCAGTCCCGATCCCGATCCCGAAACCCCAATCCCGATCCCGATCCCAAAATCCAAAAATACCAATCTCGATCCCGATCCCGAAAACTTTCAAATCCCGATCCCGACCCTGAGAATCTCCCAAGTTTGGGATCCCGATCCCGGAAAAAATAGTGGAAATAATGACGTGTTTGCATGCAAAAATGTGAACGCAAACCCCCAGTGTCCATTTTATGTCACTTTACTGGCATCCAACAGTGTTTTGAGACCTTTATGAACAACTGTGAATGCCAGAACAGTGACAAAAATCTCTATCACTAGACCCCAATCCCAATCCCGATCCCAATCCCGTGACCCCAATCCTGGTCAATCCCGATCCCAATCCCGAGATCCCGATTCCATAAGTCCCGATCCCGATCCCGAAATCTCACTTACCAATCCCGATCCCGATCCCGAAACCTCAATCCCGATCCCGATCCCGAAAAGTCAATCCCGTTCTTTAGCCAATATTTGCATAGTATTAAAAAAAATCTCAACAAACACCCCATCCATAAGTAACCTTTCCTTGTCCCGGAAAAAAGCTACCGGTTTGGGCAACAAACCATGTTCCTGTGCAAAACGTATAGCATTGAGCTCGCTTTGCAGGAACTCGCAAGCCCAAAAAGGGGGGCTAGACGGGTGTGTCCGGGCGTGTGGCTCATATACAGTTACAGAGTCATCGACGACCACATCAATCGGTACAGGCGGCACAAACGCGGCCACGTCGTCCACCACAACGTCATCAACGACCACATCAATCGGTACAGGCGGCACAAACGCGGCCACGTCGTCCACCACAACGTCATCGACGACTTCACCGCGACGAGTTCTGTCCGTGACAACTTCATCGAGGATCAGGGGTCGGTTTCGCAAGTGGAGAAATGAGAAGTAAACAGGCGAAAGCAAACTGAAATGGCAAGTGAAATTACTTCTTTTTTAATTGTCACTTCGCTTTTTCCAATTGAATAGCCATTTTACTTCAATTTTGCCATTTCACTTCTCACTTCTCCACTTGCGGAACTGGCACCAGGTCGTCTGCAGAGAGTTCGACGTCAACGCTGACGTCCTCGACGTCATCGAGATCTTGCTCTCGGCGGATCAGGGGCCACTTCCACAAGTGGAGAAGTTAGAAGTAGAATGGCAAAAGCGAACTGAAATGGCAAGCAAGATTACTTCTTATTTAATTGTCACTTCGCTTTTTCCAATTGAATAGCCATTTTACTTCAATTTTGCCATTTCACTTCTCACTTCTCCACTTGCGGAACTGGCACCAGGTCGTCTGCAGAGAGTTCGACGTCAACGCTGACGTCCTCGACGTCATCGAGATCTTGCTCTCGGCGGATCAGGGGCCACTTCCACAAGTGGAGAAGTTAGAAGTAGAATGGCAAAAGCGAACTGAAATGGCAAGCAAGATTACTTCTTATTTAATTGTCACTTCGCTTTTTCCAATTGAATAGCCATTTTACTTCAATTTTGCCATTTCACTTCTCACTTCTCCACTTGCGGAACTGGCACCAGGTCGTCCTCATAGCCCGGGTAAACAACTTGCTCAACTTCGCCACCTAACATCACGACGCTCAAATACACATCAACAGACTTGTTGACATCAAGTACGTCCACAAGGTTTTCGGGAGGCTCCTCGGGAGGCTCCTGAGTTGCGGTAAAGTAATCGCGACAGGAGTGAGAAAAGAATAATTCCACCCTCTTAGACGAGAGGAAAAAACACCACCCCCCCTCAAAATAGACCGCCCTCATAAATATACCCATCAACAAATTAAATTGAATTGTAAACTATTCAATAGATAAATTTACCGAATCCATAGGACACGATCCTGCCGCCCAAACCGCCCGGCCAAAATAAACAAACGCGCTCTGCAAGAAACTGAACAGTTTAGCAGAATAGAACAAGTATTAAATATATACCGAGCAAAGTACATGCTAGGGTTCACACATGTAGGGTTCAAACGATATATTGTATTGAATATCGAATCTTGGATATCGATAATTTTTTAATATTGAATATCGAATATCGATATCGAAAATTTTGAAAAAAATATAGAATATCGACCATTTTTCCGATATACATACATATTGAACCTGTATTGTGTCCCAAAATTAGGTTATCATTTTCATTTTGAGTTGTTTATGATTGATCTGATGTGCTTCTAGATCTAGTATTGTATTTGAATATCAATATCGAATATCGAAAAAATCGAATATCGACCATTTTTCAATATCGATATTGAGGTTCCATATCGTATCGATATTGAATATCGAGTTTCAAAAAAATATATATCGAATATCGAATATCGATATCGAAAAGTCATATCGTTCTAACCCTTATGCTATGTGCAACAAACATATGTCTGCAAAATGCATAAATAATTTTCATATAAATATTCTGTTTTCTTTTCTTTATTCAGCAAAATGTCCTCATCAAAATGCAAACAACAACGATATGAAACGATCACACACTAGGGATGGAAAAAAAGCGCTTTTTTTTAACGGCCCCGCTTTTTTTAAAAAAAAGCGCTTTTTTTTAAAAAAACGCGCTTTTTTCGCTTTTTTTCAAAAAATGTCGGGACGTTCACTAAAAAGCTCCCAAATATGGTTCTGTATCAATATATACAGGTATATCAGACAAGTGGCAGTACTTGTGATGATATATAGCCATAGAATGGCTGTGTAGCCATAGGATAGCATTATAAGTGGCGATTTCTGCCAAAAATACTTTTAATTTTGACTCATTATGTATATCACCCTTTGTGAATGTTTCGCAACTTCAAGTGAAGTGAGGCATGAAATAGTGCTTATAAATAAGGCTATAAGAGAAGGCTAATACATTGAGCGTAATGTTTTACACTGTAGAAGTATGTGGTAGGACATTGGCTGGATATTCTATGCTACACTAACATATCACTACTTGTTATTACATGATAGCATACAGGAATAGAAGCAATGGAACTAAAAATGCCACAAAACCGATGAAAACAACCACCAGTGGTAATGTGCATGTGAAATCACGCGCTTGCGCGCGAAAAATTGGAAAATACCTAGTGCATAAGTACTGAAAAATTTTGCGCTGGGACCCTTGCGCTTTTTTTTAAAAAAAGCGGCGTTTTTTAAAAAAAAAGCGCTTGAAAAAAAGCGCTGGCCATCCCTATCACACACCGTGGTGAAAATGCCAAAAAAAAATGCATGATCAATAATTGTCACATGACAAGCACGACAAAGTGTGACAAAGCGCTACATATACAAAAATACCAACACATTTACGTTAGCACACACACTAGTTGACACAAAATACCACACACGCTAGTTGATATCAATGTCAACTGGCATGCCAAATGTCAACTGGCATGCCAAATGTCAACTGGCATGCCAAATGTCAACTGGCATGCCAAATGTCAACTTGCACCAATCCCAATTTGAAGCTTGCATTAGAACGTCGTTCGCTAGCTCGTCAGCAAAATTAGAATTGGGATCGGAACCAGTTCACATTTGGTGTCAATGACAACTACTGTGTGTGTGCGAGCAATACAACATTACAAAACATCTTTCAAAAAATGCAAAAAACAGCATTCCTTAGCAAAAAATGAATTCAACAGATCAGAAATACACTAGAAAAACAACGTTAAAAAAGCGAGATTTCAATTCACTGTAAATAGGTACCAACAATTTCCTGAAAGCTTTGTGAAATTTTTAGGTTTAAATTTCAATTACGTAATTTCATCTGCTTTTTTATGTATTAGAGGTTCGGCAATACCACAACATGGGGCAGTATTCAAGGGTGGGAAATATGCAAGAAAATTGTTGGTTGGTTTGCATACCGGACACCGAATTTCCATACCGTAATTTTGACACGTAAATTACAAAAAAATACTCATTCAGTGCAGCGGGCAGAAATGATCAGGAATGAATCCGCCACCGTCATCAGGTACAGCTGCACGTACACTGAGTCGTCATCATCAGACGTGATGCCATCACAGTCTGACTCCTTGTCGCTCAACATGTAGACCCTGTCGGCAGAGCGAGGTGGGGATCGACAGCCTCTGCCCCTCTTGTCCTTCTTGCTCTTCTTTGAAGTTTTTTTCTGCGTTCAGGGAGGCGAGATTATCTCTAAGCACACCTGTCTTTTTGTCTCAGTCACAGACAATAGTCATCTCCACGAGTACATTGTCTGGTATTCGGTCGGTAGGCTTTCGGCGAGTTCACCGCGACGGCGGGTTCCACCTCACCTCACCTCCCATACTCACTTTTATGAGACACTTCTCGCCGGCGATAACAACCACCTTGGCGTCGCGCATGTAGTTTGGCACCGGCTTGCCGCTGCTGCCCATCGGCGCCGTGCTGCTGCTGCTGCCCATCTGCTGCTGCTGATTTTTGAGCGGGGGGGGCGGATTGTATACGGAGCCCGGCGAACGGGGGGGGGGAGGCGGCGCCCCCCCCTAAAATTTGTTCCTGTAGTAACGCAATGGGGCCATGGCGCTGGCGCCAGCGCCATGACTGTATTGGCGTTGGCGCCAACGCCAACGTGTACTATATTGCACTTATTTGTGCCGAAATTTATGGTACCGGGCACTGCTTTGACGGTATTTGTAGGGGTGATTTCACTCCTGAAAGTAAATTATGAATCATATATAGGGTGCGGTGCAGAAATGCGCCCTTGCGCGCAAAATTTTTGCTAAGTGGCTACAAAATCGCTTCACAAAAGTGCCGTTCCTGGCACATTTTTTTACCCGGCCCGGGAACGGGTGGGGGCGGCCCGCCCCCCCCCCCTGCGTACGTCCCTGCTAAAGTCGACAAGTCCACAAAATGTGATTTTGAGTAAATCGCATTTTAAGTTATGAACCCAATTTCAGGTCTGTGGTGCGTGTCCAATTTGGCCCTCTCATGCTTTCCATTAAGTTCCATATGTTGACAATAAAGTGTCAAATTTTCAGCCCCTAATTAGGGTTCAAATGGGACCGCGGTCCCGGTACCCGGTTCGGCAAAAAGTCGGGACTGGGGTGGTCCCGGTCCCGGTCCCGGTCCCAACACCCCAGTCCCGGTTCCGACATTCAAAAAATCCTGGTCCCGATCCCAACCACCCAGTCCCGGTCCCGGTCCCGGTCCCGGAATTTTTCAGTGGTCCCGACTTCGATGATAAGTGATGGAAAAAATGTCGTTTTTTTCATCCCTTCTACAAAAATTTTTTTCCAACACTCCTAAATATAGTTGCGAGTTAACAAATCAAGGTATACGAGACAAGCGGTATTAGTTTGTGATGTTATGTATAGCATTATAAAAGGTGATTTCTGCCAAAAAATACACT